>VZTZ01028370.1:0-54392 GCA_013400955.1 Drymodes brunneopygia | reverse complement strand
ACAGAGTAGCAGTGGTTTCACCAGGCAGGACCGACCAAAAGCTCTGCCCTTCTTTATTTACCTATTTTTATATGTTTTTAAGGACAGTCAAAGATTGGTGAAAGGGGTCAACACCCCTAAAGGTTTATAGGACAAAGACATGGTCAATCATCTTTCTCCACCCCAGGGAAAGGAATGAAAAACAATTCTACAAGTGCAAAACAATCCCGGCCGGTTTAGAAAAACAAGGACCATGTTTACAGAACAAGCATGGGAAACTACAGCTACAGTGTTACAACTTATGGGGCCCTGTAAAACCAGAGCGACAACAGGGAAGGAGGTAATGGTTTTAAACTAAAAGAGGATGCATTTAAAGTTGATGTAAAGAAGGAATTATTCACAATGAGGATAATGAAACACAGGAACAGGTTTCCCAGAGGGGTGTTGGAAGCCTCATCCCTGGAAACATTCAAGGCCATATTGGATGGGGCTCTAAATAACCAGATCCAGTTGAAGACGTCCCTGCTCATTGTGAGGGGAGTTGGACTAGATAGCCTTTAAATATCCCTTCCAATCCAGAGTATTCTTTGATTCTATAACTTCCTGGTGCAATTTTTTGTATTTTCTCTTAATGATGGTATCCTGTCTTCAAAGAAATGAGCGACAGTTCTTAAGGATGCATCTGGTTCCCAGATCAGATTCTCGGTCTAGCATCTCTCTGCTCTTCTGCCAGTGTTTTAGCAGACATTTTCTGTCAGTGATTTTTGCATTATAACCAAGTCACCTCTATTCCTGCTCCCATCAGGACGATTCTTCAATTAATTAAGAAAAGAATTATGTCTAAGGTGACAACCATTAAAGAAAGTAGTTATAAATTGATGACTAGGGAAGACTCTGGTCTTTGAGATCTTTCAGCCCATACTTCAGCACTCAGAAGGCTAAGAATTCCCCAGGACATCTACCTCTATTGTGAAGTACTGGCTTTATTTTCCTTTCATAAACCAAGTTCCTACTGACTTCACTGAGTACTTCTGCTTCCTGTACTGTTAGAAATAGTGAATATTTAATCCATATCATTTCTTTTCCTACCATGTCTGACTTTCTAGGCCTCTCTAATAATCCTATTTTGTTTTTTTTTTTCCCAGATTGAAGACAGCTTTTACAGTAAGAATATTACACATTTTTTCTTAAATGGAAGACATTTCATATCTCTGAATATCATAATTATATTTATCTGAATTTCTTCCAATTCTCCCATACATTTTGTTAATATGTAGAGCCAGAAATAAAGTCTGTATTCAAGATATGAATAAATCAAGGATCTGCTAATCTACGTCACAGTATTTTCTGTTTTTTCCAGAATTCATTTTTTCATAATTTTGCAGGTTTTGGCCAGTTTTATATATTAACAGCTTCATACTACTAAGTTTTTGATTCTTAACAACAGAACTTATTTTAATGTCCTTCATATTATTTTTAAGTTAGTATTATTTTTTGAAAATGTCACTTTATATTAGTCTAGACATAATTCTATCCCTCAGCTACTCAGTCTTTAGTCCTTCTGAAGTTGTCCAGAATTAGCTCTCACCCCTGTATATCATCAACAATCTTTTCACTTCAATTTTATTGTCAGTTACACATTGAATGACACAGATTGCAGCTTAGTTTGCTGCAGAACTCAATGAGTAATCTCCTTTCACAGCAAAAACTGACCATTTCTGAGATTCTCCTATTCTAAATCAACTATTTGAGCAACCAATTGCTGTTATGCTCGTGCCTTGAATGCCTTCTTAAAAGCCTTTGGTGAGGAACTTTGTCAAAATCTGCTTAGAAACCAAGACTTTATTAACCATATTATCCTTATTCATATATTTGATATGCATTCTAGAAAGCTTGAGAGTTGTGAGAAAGGACTTCTCTTTCTAAAAGCCAGATTCCTTTCCCCAGCTACATCTAGCCATCCTCAGGCATCTAGCAATTTTTTTTGTTATACCATAGTGGAAAATAAATTACCCTGACTCATAAATCACTGGTATATAAATATCTCAGTTTTGCAGAATTACAGACATTTTCAACAGATCGCTGACTCTATGTTCTCAAAACAAACACCCTCAAAACAATATTGTTAGGGTTGATATAGAGATAAAACTTGAAAAAAATGTGATTTGCTACATCCAGACAGAGACATGAGATTACTTGTTTGTGTATACAAGGATACCTAAATACTTTGGGGCACACTCACTCTTCATTGCAAAGGTTAATTAATATCTCTTAAAACTTTAAGTGCTATTATAATTGCATCATCTACCAGTTATTTAAGGAGAGGATGTGTACTTTCATGACAACCTTTGTCTCAGCATATTCTACTCCTATTTGGCTCTGCTTCAATGAACTTCTTAAAAAAGGATAGGGTGTGGCAAAATTGTCTCTCTCATACAAATGCCCATCTGAAGACCACACTGGTGTCACACATCATTTTGATTTTAAGTGTTTAGGTTCTATAATGCTGAAATTTAATATTCTATATGATAACAAGCAAACAAAAAAAAATCTTGACTTATGAAGACTTCCATTTACTTAGGCATAAATATACAAAATGCTATTAGAATAAAATAAAATAAACCCCCAATAATTAATGTGTTTGTTCTCACAACATTCCAATCTGTTAAAAACTTCTGTTATGAATTAAAAGGCAGAAAAATGACAGCTAAAGAACAATAAGTAGAAACTTAAGTCAAAATTATGTCAAACCCGTAAACCATGCAGTTTAGAAAGTAATTTTGTTTCCCAGATGCCAGCTACCTTGGTCAGCTTTACTATTGGATTTTTATTTGCCTTGTGAGATATTTTGTGTGTGCACACTTATTTATCATTTTTGTTGTTTTTTTCACAGATGTGATTGGAAAGCACACATCAAAGCATGAGCTTTTCCCCATCCTTGTGATATATGACTGGATATGTGCCCGCCAATTTCAGTTAGATGGTCAAGGAGACCATCTAGGTTTCTTCCTTCTTCGTTGCTAGAAGCATCTCTGGACCATGGTCAGTTGGAGTCTTTATGCAGCTAAAGTTCATCTGTCCTCACAGAGCACACCACTCCACTCATGGATATTCTGCAGATGTTATCATGGGTTTGTGAAGGTAAGTCAGAGACCACAGTAAACTTTGTCATCTACTATTCCAGGATCTTACACAGTACAGACCCTGCTCCAATGTTTTACTTCAAATAACTTAGACAATGACCAAAGCAAAATCATAAGCAACATATGATTTTGCTATCATAATGTCAAACAAATTTTACCCCTCTCCCCAATCTCAAATCTCACTTAGCTAGTTTATACTCCTAGGGCACAGATAAATATAATTCATAGTTGAACAGCGTTGCCTGAACAGAGAACTTTAGGGAATCACAATTAAATGTTGGAGATGTCTGCATTTGACAGTATCTTCCTTTGTAATAGAAAATGATGAAGTCTTATTTGAATCATCTAAGTTAAAACTTATAATCTTCATTTCTGAACTTTGACCACTCTCACAGATAGGAAACATCAAGGATTGTTGAAATAATATTTAATCTTGCCTTTTCAGTGTTTAACTGTAGTACTTCCTTAACAAAAAGAGTACGTCTTTAGAAAATGCAGTTCTAGACTAGACAGTATTTTGCCATTTTGAGTGTTTCACAATTCACTTAATTAGTGCTCATTTTTTACTCCTTTCTGTCTAAATTTGTCCCCTAGTGTTCTTGTGTTCAGTGACCTTATTTTCACTGTGCGTCGATGGGCTGCCTGTATTTTTCATGGTACACATATTATTTTGACAACCTGGTGATATTAATTGGTCTCTCAGGAGCTTTCTATAATGAATCTATCCCACTGGCAGACAGAAGTACATATGAACTCTCTGCCTTCCTTAACTTCATTGTTCAACAGGGCCTTACATAAGAGAAGGATTTGAGGTAACATGACAAATGTGTTACCAATTTTAACTCCACACTTTATTATTCTGAGTGTAAGAAAACAAATGTCATGATCAGAGAGGCTTGTATGATGCCGGCAGGCCCCCAGCAACCTCTGAAAAAGAACCAAAAGTTCCATGAGAACATATACAGTTCTTCCAAACCACCAGAACCAAATGTCATTATATAGTATAGGTCCAGTACCAAAGCATGCCATGCAAATTGTGACAGTCAATGTTTAAAGGTGGAAATTAGCTCTTCTGAAACCAATTTCTCTGAAAACACTCAGAGAAAATATTTGTTAGAGGCAGGGAAAAATATTGGGGTCTTGGAACAGGTTTACACATGCACAGAGTTTTAAACCTCTCTTGACCAGTAGTCAGTGTCCATTTGGTGGTAAAGGGAGTCTCTATTGCAAGAGTGTTTCCAGTGTCATTTTCAGCTGGGTGAGCAGAACCTATTTGTATCTTTGTTTTGCTTGAAACACTATTTTTGTTTACTTTTGTAGTCCATCTATCCACCACATACATAACTTACTGTTATTGGTATAACAAAACTACATGTGAAACATCTCTTAAATATCTTAACTACATGCAAAAGACTCATGTGACCTTTGCTGCAGGAGCAGCTTTAATTGACCTTTATATATGTCTCCTGTATGCATAAACTGATCACTTCTGAAGCAAAGAAACTTTGGAACACATTGCCCAAGGTATTGATCGACAAATTAAGAAATATCAGCTAGTTTAGATATAGCAAGAGGAAATTTCTAGACATATTCCAGATTGTCACCTTTAATAAGCAGTCAGATACTTAATTGTGAAGGTCCAGTTAGTCACCCATTTTCATTCTGGTTTGCTGTCTCAAGCCAATCCATCAGCTCATCTATGCAAAAAATGGCTGAAAATTCCTGTGGAATAAAAAGAATTAATTCAATACTTAATTCAACTTTCATAAGAGTAAACTTCTGCAATTAAAAAAGTACCAAAAGGTGCTTTTATTTTATTAACTGATATTTAACCTCTTGTATAATATTTTTTCATGCAGATAAAATATTCATTGGCAGATTTGGGTTCACAGTTATTTTCAAAGTTTGGAGTGAAATACAGTTTTTTTATGGAAAGTATGAAAAATTTGTTGTGAATATTGTTATGCTGGGCTGAAAGGGTCATGCTTTTTGAAGTAATGATATATCTTACTTCTCTTTCTAGATTATATAAAGTTTATGAAGAACTGATAAAATTCAGGCTCTGTTTTGACAGAGTTACATTTCGATGCATTCAATTTACAAATGAAAATATCACAAGCATAGAATCTGATTTTCACTTTTGGCTAATATCATGACTTCAGGCTTCTGCTTTATTTTTGTCTGGAGTAGATTTTACTTTTTGAAAGATCAAACAAGATTTTTTTCACTTACGCAGTGAAATCAATAGCAATCTATTATAAAATGTCCAAAAGTAGAAAAAAAAAATACTTGTGCTTTCCCCTTCAGAATCATAAAAAGATATCTTTTAGATTAGGAACAGCCAGAATTGGAAGTACTGGCAGTGAATTGCTTGTCAGTGCTAACCAAGTTCACAGACTATTATTTAAGGCCTACTTATATGGAAGGCTATTATTCATTACTACTTTAATGTCATCACATATTATTATTAGTGTCTTTATATTATTATGTATAATAGGTGGATTCATAATGCAGAACTTATTAAAAAGAGCAATTGAAAGAGAACAGGCTATAACAGCAACTGTGGAATTGTCCATCTCAACAAAGCTTAATTTGAACATTTATATCTTTGTATCAATGACCAAAAGTATAATAATTATGAATTTATAATGCTCCATGGTTTATAAACTTGGGGCACAATATGGGGGCTATGTATCTACAGTAAGCCTTTTCAAACCATCCTGAGCATTTTTAGACTCCTCAGAAAGTTCCAATTACGATGCAATGTTTCAGGTCTCTCATAAAGTCAAAGAAAGAAACAAAGGTAAGTAATTTTGAATATCAAATTGCAATGTGATCAGTCCCAATGAAGGGAATAAGTTCATTGGTACCTGCAGCTATACATGTGTTAATGTATTTTCAAATTCAGAGTATATTTCTGTTCAAGAGACACTTCTAACTTGCAAGTTATAAGCCTAAACAATTAAAAGTGAAGTTTAAAAATGCTATTCCATATTCAGATATTTTTTCAAGCTAATATCAGCTGGAACCCTTTATTCCAACTGGAATTCCTGAGGCCTTGAACCACAGGACCGCACATGATGCAAAAGGATGCAACAGATTCAGCATCTGGTGCAAGAGGCAGTGTCAAATTTGCACCCCACCCAGAGGAGGTACCTGGGCATTCTCACTTGGCCCAAACACACATTAATCCACTGAATTCTGTGTTCAGGACAGTCACCCCCAAGAAGACCAGAAGAAGAAAATCAACGGGACATCATAAGGATATACAGAGTGGTGATACTTTCTCTCTGCCATTCTCTTTCTCTCTGCCACCTCCCTTCTCCCCTTTTTCTATTTCTTTCTCTCTTTCTCTAGCTCACTGTTAAAGAAAATCCATACTATTGACTTCAGCATATGGTCTCATTTGTACCTTAATTCAGGCAGAGGCTTCTCTCCAAAAATTTTAGTAACAAGATCGCAAGAGTCACCCAGAATGAAAGTTAACTTTTGTGAATACTCCTCTAATTTTAATGGAACCGAATACGACAGAAAGTGGTGCTAATGTGTAAGTACTCATATCAAAGACCCATGTCACTAGTGGGTAGTGTGATGCTGGAGATGCTTTCCAGAATTATCCTTATGTTTATGAAAAGACAGTCATATGCTAGGAGTACAATAAGAAAGTTAGTATGATGAACAAGTATGTACCTTTCAATTTAAAGACTAGTGCTGTTTAGCTACATAAAATTGTCTTTTTCTAATGAGTCCTCAGTATTTTCAGTGATTTAGGCAATTGCAAACATATAAAAACTAGAAATATTTTCTTTTGAAGTTTCATTTCCACATTTCTAAAGTGCATTGGCAAGAAAATCTGCTATGTGAGAAACTTGTGTCATATGAAATTCAATACTGGCTTTATCATTTACTTCAATGACAGTTGAATTATACCATATAGAAAGGTATTTTCAAAGGAATGGCATTCTTATACCCTTTTTTTTTTCTTCTGTCACATTGTGTGATATTGCTATGCATGCTTAAATATTTGATGTATTCCACCAGATGCTTGGAATTTATTGCAGCTAGGAGTACAGGGTTTTGTTTTGCATCTATCTGTTTTTTAAACATTAAACATCTGCACTACAGCAAGAATGAGGTAGAGAACATCTGAAAAAACTCTGTAAGCTGCATAGCTTGGATAGTCTGTTACTGTTGCATTAAACCCTGTTTTAATTTGGTTGATTTTTTTAACGTAAAACAAGTGTGATCTTTCGAGAAGTTAAAGCCAATGCAGTTGCTGGTTGGCAGCTGCTTAAACAGAAACAAAACTAGAAATTACCTGTTTCAAATTATCTTCTATACCCTTATAACTCATAGATGCACTTAAAATATGTCTTTAGTAGGAAAGGTACAAAAGCCATCTTGTTAAGAAAAACAACTACTGAATATGAATGGGCATATTAGTCAACATAAAATCACAGGGCCTTTCAGCACATGAATTTAATGTGCACGTGCAGCAATCTTTTTGACACTTTAAAGCTTCAGAGGATCCATTACTGTCTTTGAGTTTACAGTCTGTGCACTAACAGGTTTCATGATAGACAGAGCTATTACACACTCTTTTCTGCCAATGTTATTACTTCAGAGAAAGAGAAATTAAACAAAATATGGGAAAGAGAAAAAAGTATTAACATGTAATGAAGTTGTTAAAAATACAATACATTTAATATAATATTAAATAATACAAGACAACGACTGTGTCATTTGAATGATGAATCAAGTGAAAACAGTAATTTAGATTCAGTTCTTTATCCCTGTGATTAAAACTATTGCTGCTGTAAATTCACTTGTGGGATATCATTGCTAAAGAATGCTCTTGGAAAGGAGTGACTTCACAAAAAACATCCTTTATAAGAATATTTCTAAAGAAGATCTGTCATACCTTTTCCATAAATGTTTCTTCTGAGCTCTTTCTGAGCTCTATTCATGACAGAGTTATGCTATCAGGAAACACACATTTTGATTTTAACAATATTTTGGTGTGATTTTACTGAAGCAGACAGCAAAATGTCTCAAGGCAAACAATTATCATCTGTTTGTTTTAAGGTCTTCATATTCAGTTAATGTTGATGTATCAGGGCACCTCATGCAGGTAAAGTACAGGGCCTATAAACTTGTCTTTTTGTAATGTAAGGCAGATCTGTGTTAAGCTATTTCTCACAATCTAAGTTGCCAGGTTGAAGTTAAAGGACAAAAATCTGACTCCGTGTAACAAATCAGAGAATTTAATGTTGTAAAAATAGGTGATTAACTTAACCTGAGATTCCCTCAAGAATCCCACCTGACTTCTGCCTGCCACAGCAGCATTGGCTTCCTTTTGGTGTCCCATGCCATATCTTTCAGTACCATGCAGGGGCTCTTCAAGTACCAGAGCCTACAAAACAGCAGCAAATACCTAAGCATAAACAGAAAAGGAAGCATTCCTAATGACAGCTGGAAGACAATTTTTTTAATATACGGGTCAGGAACTTAACAGTTGCTGTATAAACCAACAATCTTCCAGTTTATCAAGGCCAAATTTGCAATTCTGGGTAATTGACTCTGTGGACTAAATATATTACAGCTCTTTCCCTATTCTCAGACATTGGAAAGGATCAGTCCTTTCAATATTCTCAAAAGCTCATTCAGTAACTATATAAAGAAAACAGGCTTCAGTCCAAGACTGTAAATTAACTTGTGTAGTCTACCATGTTTGCCTGTCTTGTACAGAGCAATAATCTCCTATAAGGAATTATTATGGCATTCTGTAGCACCAAGTACACTTCAAGGGATCAATTTCTGCACTTTCAGATCTGGGTCAGTTTACCCATTTCCAAACTTAGCTACACTTCCCATCCCTTTTGTGTATTTTTGTGTGTTTTAAAAGACACATATATTTACCAAAACAGAGTATTTTCCTATTTTTATCTTTTAATCACTCTCAAAAGCAAGAAGCTGGCAAAACATCATTATGTTATGAATTTTGCACAGATGTTCATAAAATTAATGCAGTCTTTATAATTGCACTTATCATTTGGACAGTCACAGAAAGGATATTGACTTTAATTATAAAACTTATCTGAATACTAATGAAGGTGTCTTTATTACTGTGAGAGTACAATCTATATTTTTTAATATCAGCACATTTTACAGTATAATAAAACCATATAATGTTATGCAGTGAATTGGGGAAGCAATGAAGTATCAATTTTAGGAAAAAAATAACATTTTTATAGGAGCAGCTTTAATTTCCTTGCACCTTAGCAAAAAGACCTGATTCAGTCTACCTCCATAACAATTGATTTTTTGGTTGGGTGCCAGATATATGACTGACATGAACAAGCCAAGCATGACATTTAAGGACATTTCTTTTAAATATGTCAGAATACTTACAATCTTGTCCCAATTAATTGAAAATAACAAATATTTCATTATTTGGTTGCTTTTTTTTTTAAGAAAGGAGCCCATATTTTGAGTATTTGGAACAATAAAGTACCCAGTTATTACACCCTTCCTTCCTTCCTTCCTTCCTTCCTTCCTCCCTCCCTCCTTCTTTTATCTTTCCTTTTCTCCTTTTCTTCCTCTCTTCCTTTTCCCCTTCCTCATGTACCTCTTCCCTTCACTCCATCTTTCCACCCTGCCTTCTATCCCTCCTTTCTCTCTAAATGCCTGCTAGTTGTCTCTCAGATTAAGTGGCTGTTATTGCTTTGTTCCTGATCTAGTATTGAAAGGTGACAAATTAAGTTAAGAATAATCATGACCTGTGCATTATACATTGATTTCCTGACAATTTCTAATCATTGTCTGAAAAACAGCTTTTGGAAGCTTACCATTGCAAAATCTATTCTGAGATCCTACCTATTAGATCATGAAAGCAATTGTGAAGCTGTTGAATTGAGGATAAATGGTACTGTGCACCCAGGAGTCATTAAGACCTCCAACAGTTAAGATACCCACTTCCCCCTGTGACTGGTTGGAGCATACAACAGACACAGCTGGCTTTCATCCCGGGAGCCCAGTGGAATAGATAAGGCAGCAGATAAAGCAGAGAAGTTACAAAGTCCAGTGGGGCAGTAATAACCACAGTTATGCAAAATCTTTGTTTCTGGAAATGTGGATTTTGATCATAGAGTTTAGATCGCATATAATAATATTTACAGATCATAAACACTAAATAGCATATAAGATGCTATTTATAAGTCATTTATCTCTTTTATTCTCCAAGTTTCCTTCTGCATTACTCTCTCTTGTCTTTTGAGAACATTTAAAGAATTTTACCTAGTGTTTTTAAGATTTTTCACATGTGGAATCTTCCCATGATGCTTTGGGTCTATAAAAACTGTTTTAGTTCCTATTGTAATAAGCAGGAGGTATGTTTTAATACTTCAAGGAAGAATCTTTCCCTTTCCTAATTTTCTAACCCAATCAAACGTTATAAAAGGAAATTTTCTCCCCTGTTTTCATCAGAACCTGAATGTTTCTTTTTACTTCTGTATTAATGATGATGTCTCATTGTTCATTTGATCATAGTAACAGTTTTGCACTTCATTGGCAAGGAATTAAGAAGCATTTAATTTTGTGGGTTAAAAGAATTATTTCTCATTTATTTATTTATTTTATTCTTAATTTGAGTAAATATTTTATTAGTTGTCTTACTCTAACTGCAGAAGTAATCCATGCACAGTGATCAACTTTAAACTGACAGGTTAAACGGTTTCATTTTTGATCTGTTTGATCTGACCTACCATCTGTGGCAACACTTTGCCTTTACTAGAGAATACACTGCATACTGTGTACCTTGATTTTGCCAACATAATGAAAAAGTAGGAAAATAATGTTTTTCCTTTTTTCTTTTCTTCAAAATCATATTATCATCAGGAAATATAAAAGTTATTTTGATTGAATGAGCCAGAATGCTCAAGAATGAATGTGTGAACCATTCCAACCAGACTTTTCTTTCCAAGGACACCTCATTAAGTAGGGTGACACAGGAGGTTTCCTTGTGTCTATCTGAGCTTTGAATATGTAAGTTGGAAATCAAATGATAAATTTCCAGTTGTACTTTTATAAGTTTCAAATCAACATCTTTTTTTCTGGTCTCAGCAGATGAAAACATCAGGAATTACTGTTACATGATCCTTAAATTTAATTATGTTATTCATGAGTATATATTAAAAAAATCCAAAAAAAAAAAAAAAGAAAAGATGGCCTACAGTGGTGTGTCAGAATTATGTGGTATAGTTATCCTGCTAACTATGCACACTGGTAAAATCATGTGACATTATTAGGGATGGAACCTGTTTCGAAGGAAAAGCTGTTACCACAGAGAAAATGAAAGCTTGTGAAGTTAATAAAAAGTTAGTAGTATGTTTTATTTTTCCATTGGATAGTTTGCTAAAAAGTTTGAAATCGTAAGGTGAATCCAGACAAGGAAAATTAATTTCTTCACTGTAAAATTCAGTGTGGACTAGGAGTAAATACTGCAGGTGACTGTGCCACACTTAATCTTGATATCATTTTGCATGGTTTCTTATGACACTAGGTTTTGGGGTTTTTTGTATTTGTCTCTTTTTCCCTGCCTACCATTCTTTTGAAGAGCAGAGCAAAATTATGAGGGTTTTGGTTTGATTTCGTCTTTTTCCTGATTGCAGAGAGATTTACAGCCTAGCATTCATGAAAGGTGTGTTTAAATCCAGAAGCACTAGTTTATTGATACAGAAAATTTTTCACATATGCAAAAAAAGAAAAATTGTTAGAAATTTTGGAAAAACACAACATATTATAGGTATTGTTTCACAATGGAAAATGGCTACCACTGTAGGAACCTACAGAGTCTTGATGAAGAAATTGAGCTCTCTGCAAAGAGTAGAACAATGGATGGTCAAATATTGTCTTTTCCTAGGTGATTTGATAGTCACAACAGTATCAGTAACCTTGTGTCAGTAAGGAGAAGCCTACCTTTTCAGCATAATCTGATATCTTAGACAACTATATGAAGCTCTAGGTAACTTTTTTCCCCCAAGTATTTAGTAAAAATTATAGATAATCAATTCAATGATAACACAAGTTTCTGAGACCATACTAATTTTGTCATTAATAGCAATACATCACAAAAAGTCAGACATAATCACTAAAATAGTCTGGACATTAAAATGATGTGATTGACTCTTGACAACTTTTCTTTCACTTTTGATTACTTAATTTCTAAGTGTTTCCATCCAATTTCTTTTAGTTTTCAACAAAACTCTTCAAAATATCAGATTCATGTCTGTGTCACTCATGAGTCATAGAATCACCAAATTATTCTGGAGGGATGGGAACATGGGAGATCACCCTGTCAACTTCCTGCTTCACTTTTCTGAAAGAAAGTCAACACTCCTATGTCCATGTAGCTTATATACATCAATGGCCTTACATAGCTGTTAGTTCTTAGGAAACTTATTCTAAATTTCCTTTTTTTACCAATAATTCAGAGTAAGTTTGAGCAGCTTTCCCATTTGAAAGTGCAGTTTCCATACTTTATATTGCTTACAATTTGCTGACTTCCTGGATAAATATAGCTTTTTCTACTACAACATTGTATATTCTAAATGCATAATGTGTTGTACCAAATGCACTCACTATATATTGTATGCAAATGAGAACAGATTCAACAACGTTTAGCAGATCTCCTGGAATTTATTAGCATGGATCTCAGTGATACTAGGATATTCAGATAGTTTTTAAAACATTTCCCTCATCTCTTTTTCCTGTTTTCTTCTGTCCAGTTCTTTCTTTCAAAGTAGAACTTTTTGTGTGTTACATGGAGTGAAAACATTGATGCCTTTGCAGATAAAAAATATGCTCTTATTAGTAATCAGTCATTTCTAAATCCATTTTAAATGAATAATGAAATCTTCAATGTTATTTATTAATTTTCCTGTGACAAAAATGTGTTTTAGTCAATGTTTTTAAATAGCTCTGGAGTCAGTGTGTGCAAATTTACCCCATCATCGTTCTATTGTAAGGAAAAAAAAAGTGATTGGACAATTTGCGGAGAAAGCAAGAAAAGACAATTATTTTATGTTCCAGTCAGTTACTTTCAAGTGACAGTCCTAATGGAAGCAGGGAATGTATTTGATGCAAGTTTGACTAACAGTGTTGAGCTGGCTCCAAAGTCACTGTTTTACTTACTTGAAGATAGAACTAAGTCAGCAGTTTGTTGTGCTCAAGGTAAGGAGGATTCACATAGGTCAATCATTTGAGTGTAATAAACAGCAGATACAGTAATTCTGCTTGGCAGTTACACTGCAGGCATCGAGAGCTGCAACCACAAATCAGCAGTGCTTACTCAAATGTTCCATGACTCTTCCTATCACTTTTTCAAAAGGATGTCATCATTCAATGAAATGAACATGCTGTCACTGTTAAAAATATAGAACTAAGCTATAGGTCTAAAAAGTTGAAAGCCATTTGAACCTATATAATTCTCAACTCTACTACGCCAAACCGCTTCTATATTTTTAATATTTTGATGCAAAATCTTACTAGCTTTACTTACTGGTCACCTTATTTGTAGTGGAAAAAGAAAAAAGACATAAGCCCCATATTGATCTTAATAGGAGTAGAAACAGAGAAAACTAATACCATTTATTGGGACAAAAAAACCAAAAGAGGATATTTTTTTTTTTAGAGGGTGCAAAATCTGAAACATGCCGAGTCTGAGTCTTACTTAAGTTTCTGTATTTTTTTCAGCTCTATAGCCTGAGGTTTATGGAGGCTTAAGGTTGATATATTTTGTCAGTAAAATGTATAGAAAGTCTTGTAAGTGAGGATCAAGCACTATGAATCTTTGTATCAGTTTTTTACTTAAAGTAAAAAGACTCAAATTCCATGAAAGAAAGGCTGATTTGTATGTGAAAGTTTGCTATGTCAGTTCAGGTAGAATGTCAGTAGATATATATAAAATACTTCACAGATTCTGATATTATCTCAGGTGATTAGAGCAGGTGCTAACAGCAAGGCTGTGGATTCAATATATGTGTGAGCCGTTCAGTTGAGAGGTGAATGGGATGATCCTTATGGGCCCCTTCCAACTCAAAATATTCTGTGAATCTGTGGTCTTTTCAATTTTAATTTTAACTCTGAATCCAACACATCGGTAATACAGCACTAATAACTGAGGGCTGTTCAACAGAGAACATCCTGTATTCAACATCCCAGTCTACAAACTTTCTCCTGTAATGAAAGAGGAGCTGGTGAGGACAAAGTATCAGTGTTGTATGAGATAAGAGAAACTTGGCTTTGGCAACAAAATCATCATGTGATATCTTGATGTGACCAGAGTTATCAGGCAGAAGCAGTGGGATGTTATAAAGAGTTGTAGCTCAAGCTGCTGAGGAGAAACGGGAATCCCTAAAACCCTCTTACCTGGAATACAACTTGTCCTTCTTCAAAGATACTGTTATGGGTAAAAAGGGTTGGAAAAAGGTATACTGAATTGAGAAATGTATCCTATCACTATTTACCCTGATAAGGAGTCCCAACACACCATTCTTGTAGACACCTTTTAGGTACTGGATATGAAAGTGTTCTATTTTATGCCTTTCAGACAATTTACTCAACACTGCCAGAGAACCAAACATCTAAATACCTCCCAACAAACGCATCTAGGATTTAGAGAACACACACTGATTATAGTTCATATTTTTCCACCTCATGAGGAAAGGTAATTTTTTGTGAATCTAATCAGCTCTACCCATACAGAAAAATAAAACTTGTTTTTTAGGCACAGCTTACTGTCGAGTAGAAGCTTTCCTTCCTTCCTTCCTTCCTTCCTTCCTTCCTTCCTTCCTTCCTTCCTTCCTTCCTTCCTTCCTCCCTTCCTCCCTTCCTCCCTTCCTCCCTTCCTCCCTTTCTTTCTTCCTTTCTTCCTTCCTTTCTTTCTTTCTTTCTTTCTTTCTTTCTTTCTTTCTTTCTTTCTCTTTCCTTTCTTTCTTCTCTCTCTCTCTTTCTCTCTCTTCCTCTCTTTCTTCTTAAAGATGTGTATACATATCTCATGCATTACTTCCATATCACAAGAACTGAAGAGCTCATATAATCCTGTCATACAATTATCTAAAATCTTCATTCTTTTTTTGCAGGTTTTTATCAAGACTACATTTGACCGAGTCTTAATAAAGAGAAAAACATGTTGATTATAAAATTTCACTTTTTAATCAGACTAATTTCAAGGTTTAAGATTGAGTATTTTGGTTCCACTTCACAGACCTAGTACAAGGAAAATAAGATTCACTTAGCGTAGAGAAAATTCATATGGCTTGGATCAAAATTCAACTAAAATTGTAGAAAATTTTGCCTCAGTAATATAAGGTTTCCTGAGTGTTGATAACCATTGTCTTCTGAAGGGTTTTGTTTCTTTGCTTTTCTTTCATTCTCTCTTATTTTTCCATTCATGATAATTACTAGCCTAAATAGGAATTTGCTATCAAAAAGAACAATAAAAGAGTCTTTATGCTTCTTGTAAAATATAGATTCTGTTATTCTTAAACAACATTTCATTCTTCTTACTAGGATTATACAAGAGAAAAGATCAAGTCTTTAACTAAATACCTAGGAAAGCTTTAGCAAATTCAAAAACATAGGCCAATTACAAAAACTAGCATTGTAATTATTGTAATAAAACCCAAATATATTAGTGTCTTGTATAACGATGAGCTTTTTTCAAATTAGATACCAGCACTTCATTGATTTGTATCATCCAAGTACTTCAGCATTAAATTACGCAAGACTTTAGCTCAACAGAGATGCAATAGTCATGCTTGATACTGAACACATTCTGACCATGCAAATGATTCAGTTTTAAATTATAAAATATGAATAGTGTTTGGTTTTAAGCAGCCTAGTTTAATGCTGTTAAAGCTGTTATCATATTTAGTTTCCTGAACATCTTCAAATCTTATTCAGCCCAACAACTGATTTGATGTGATATAATGTGATGTGATACGTGACTTCTGGACAACCCCAAAAAATGTGGTTTTCATGCCTTGCTTAAGCGGCTTTTCTTGGTAGCTGTTACTTAGGCTACTCAGGGAATTCCAATCTGGTCAACCTTCAGCCTCTTTGAAGATGATGGAGCAAATAATCTTAAAAGCCATTTAGACTTGGAAATTTATTTAGGACAAGAAGGTAATAGCAATAGTCAACATGGATTTCTGAAGGGGAACTAAAACCTGACAAATCTGATGGCCTTCTCTAAAGAAATTGCAGGTTTTGGGGATGAAGGAAGAGCAGTAGATACTGCTTATTCCATGTTTAGTGAGGTTTTCAACACTATCTGCTGTAGCATCTTCACAGGTAAAATTATTAAAAATGGACGACAAAATTAAGGAAAGTGGACTAAAAACTGCCTAAATTGCAGTAATTGGTGGCCTAAAGTCCAGCTGGTGTATAGTCAGTAGTGGTGCTCTGAGAGGCTGATATGGGGTCCAGTACTGCTTAAGACAGTTAGGAATGACCTAGGCAATGTGACAGAGGCACATCCTTTGTCTGTGGACAATATCAGACTTAGAGGACTGCTTCAGAGACCATATGGTTGAGCTGCCATTCAGAAGGACATCAACAAACTGCAGAAATAGACCAACAGGAACTTCATGAACTCTTTTGGTACAAAATGCAAAGTATCATTCCTGGGAATGAATAATCCCATATGCCAGTACATGCTGGGGACCCACCGAAACAGATTTGCTTCACTGTTCTTGTGGACAAGAAATTGGACATGAGCCAGCAAAGTGCCTCTTGTGACAATGTAAACTAGCATTACTTGTGGCTGCATTGGGAAGAGGACAGACAGCAGGCTGAGGGAGGTGATCCTTCCCTCCTGCTCAGCCCTGGTGAGACACATCTGGAGTGCAGGGTTCTGTTTTGGCATCCCCAGTACTACACAGATGGACACATACTGGAGCAAGTTCAACAAAGAGTCACAAAGATGATGAAAGGATGGGTTCACCTGGCATACAAGGAAATATTGAGAGAGCTGCAATTTTTCAGCTTGGTGACAGGCGGGGTCGGGGGCATCTGAACAACACATAAAAATGTGTGCTGGTTCAAAGCAGAAGGAATAAACTACTCTCAGCAGTGCCCAGTGAGAGGACAAGAGACAAAGGGCACAAACCGAAACACAAGAAATCAGATTTAAACAAAAGAAAACACTTTCTACTGGGAGGGTGGTTAGAGACAGGAAGAGGTTGCACAAAGACATTGTGAAGTCTCCACTGTTGGAGATATTAAAAATACAACAGGATGTGGCCCCGAGCAATAAGACCCAGGCGACCTTGCTTTGATCAGGGGGAGTTAGACTGGAAATATACATCTATTTTGGGGGGTTTTTCACTAAATGAAGGTTAGTTTATGAAAGGACCCTAAAACAAGAAAATTCAAGATTAGTGGGGTTAAACTATCACTGGTTTCCAAGGAATGAAAAAGCATCTGAATACATAAAGATGGGAATCTGGCATAAATGTTCTATGAAAGGATAAAGAAATGAGCATTGAAACAGGTGTTTCAATTGAAACATTGAAAGGGTGTTTAGAGACCACAGTAAATTGCTATTGTTGTCCAAATGAACTAGGTTTAATGACTGAATCTGCAACAGATTTAATATTTCAAAAAAAGGAAAGTAGATCTAATGTGAATCAAGATTAGATACCAGTGACTGCAAGAGAGCAGCTAATCCTGGAAACCACAGAAATCTGACCTGAAAAGGCTCTGTAACCACCTTGGGCAATTACATCTTAAGGGATATGTTTAAAGTGGCCCTACTTGGCGTGTTAATTAGAGTCACAACCTCGGCTCACAGAGCTATGTGGACTGTTAGGTCACAAACTAAAGTCTAGCAAAAAATTTCCAAAAATACCCGTGCACACATAAACAAGGAAAAACCAAACCAGGATGCTTTTGTCTGTCTGGTGAAGCATAAATATGAAAAGGTATGAGGGGAATTGTCTCTTAATGAATGTGTGTAATTCTTACTAACAATCATTAGAACATTTTGCTGGTGTTTGGTATTGCCTTATTGCTAGTATTTACATCTAAATAGAATTTGAAGAGTTTGTTTTTTTATATTACCAAAGTGAAAAACTGCACACAGGGGTTTTCTTCAAAGCAGTTTGACTTAATCATCAGTAAAGCTATAATTATACTGGCTCACCTTAGCCCTACATAGTTAGCTTATTAGCTTCTAAAACTTCTTTGGCTTGTATTTAAAAAAAACAAACAAACAAAATACCCAACAAAAACAACTCTTGAGAAAAAAAAAACTATTTTCCTTACTCAGTGGAAAACAAAAAACATTCTACATCTCAAAAGTCCTCATGGTCATTCCAAAGAAAAAGCTTTCGTATCGAAAGGGGGAAGTATCAAGTAATTTACTCAACAAAACCTCAGCCTAAGAGTCTTGTACTGAAGCTCTGTGGCACACTGTATGTCATAGGTAACAATCCATTTTAATTAGATAGATCTGAATTACTGTTTACAGAGCCAGGGGTAAAATGGCTATTGATTGAATTAATGAAAATTGTGCTTTAAATTTCCAATTGAAGTATTCTTGGTGGAAATTTTGAGCTTGTTCCTGAGTTTTCATGTAGCTCTTGTAAAAAAATTTTTTTTCAGTAGGATCATAGTTCTCTGTGTGTTTAGGGGTGTGTATGTGTGTGTGTGTAATAATGTGTGTGTATGTGGTATGTACTAATCACTGAACTGGTGTCAGTACTGTCGCCTTTCTGACATAAAAAAATGTTCATCTGTGTTGCTGACTTTAGTACTTTCTATAGCTGGAAATTTTCAAGTAATCTGTCTAGACATAACATGATCACTATCACTTGTGAACACCAGCAGCACCAAGCAAGGTCTCTTTGAAAGGTTAGCTCTGAAAATTGCTCTGAAAATACTGTTTTCTCCTAGGTGTCCTATCAACGACTCTTCGTTAAAAAGTACCAACCTAATGTCAGGTGAAGCATGACTGTGTCCAAGTGAGTATATTGAGTCAAAAAAGTTACTCAAAAGTTGCTGAAAATCTGTTAGAAAACCTAGAAAGAACAACAAAACTTTTTACCAATGAGTAAAAAATCACTTTTGTAAGTGAGCCACATACTAGAGAGCTTCCTGACCATCTGTCTATGCTGCTCTCAGATCTAAAGAAAGACTTTATAGGAACAGCAGTAATATCTAATTTCTGGCTCATGTTATAAATAAGACAACTACATGTGATCTTTTCTAGTTGAACTACATTAAATGTATTTTTAAACAACAAAAAAGGAAGACATTCAATACTTTGAAATTCCAGAAAGTAAATTTGTACCACTATTTCCAGAACAATGCTGATAGCAATTTCAGTTTTATATGATTTTTTATAGTCATACTTTTTTTTTAAAAAAGCCTCATAGAATGTAGCAAAACTAGCTTACTCTCCATATTATATAAATCAATGAAGATCAAATCTGAGCTACAGGAAGATGTAGAAAATTTTCAGTCTTTGTGGTCTTTTTAATTCCTGTTTCTTTCCATTGAGAGTTCCTCTTGTGATTCTTATGTTCTCTTAATTTTACTAGAAATCAAAATACATAATGTACACACCAGATCACATACCTTCAATCTTTTCCTTTGTGCTTCTAGATCTAGTACATTTCACAGGAAGAGAGACTGAATCAGGTGTTAGCTAGGTGTTACTCTACCATGAGTGTTCCAGGTAATCTGTGAAGCATTTATTTATCTATATTTAATAATGAACCTATTTCTCTGTGCTTTTCAATCTCCACGGCTTCTTAGTCAGTCTTTTCCAAATGCAGATAACTACAAACTAGTCAAATTCCATTAAAATCAGAAGAGTGGCTCCTAATTTGCATTTCTTGAGATCAAATCTAATTGGCATTGATGTTGACTGTAACACCTTGCATTTCTGTATTGCACTTTACTTGCATATCTCACACTGCTTACAAATGAGATTATTATCTTCATAATCTCTATTTGTCAGAGAAAGTAATTGAAACATGAGATGTGAAGTAATTTGTTCAGCATCTCTTTAGTCTTGTACATATATTCTTTAGACTCTATTGCCTAATTATAACCTTTTCACAAGTGCATTGGACCCTGATAAATCAAGCAACACATTTAATATAGCATTTTTCACCAGTTATTTCAAAATTTATTCATGTCCAAGCCTTGGATTTTTGGGTTTTTTGAGAGTTTGGTGTTCGGGGTTTCTTTTGGGGGGGTGTTTTGTGATGATGATGATATTAGCATTATTAATAATAATTAGATATTTTAATTGGTTATTTTATTTTTAAAACCATTTTGAGAATGCTTTCCTCTATTTAGCTCAATTAGTTAAAGCCAAAATTGTTGATAATTTCTCTTAATTTAACTTTTAAAAATTCAGTTATTAAAATTCAGTTAATTCAGTTAACTAAAAGGAACCATGAATCTTAGCTGAGTTATTGGTGACATTTTATAGTTTTCATCAGAGATTTATATTTTGAAAATAACATTATTTATAGCATTTCTTTTCAAGGTGTCTGACTCAGGATAATTTTTTGTATAAGGGTGAAACAGAAACATTTACTTATTCCCTTTCACTGCACAAGAAAAAGCATCATTCCATATTTTGGAATAGTAAACAAAATATAGTTTCACATTATGAATAGTCAGTTTGTGCAACCAATTTGTACAGTCTCCAGTTGAAGAATAGATTTTATCTGGATTCTATACAGGAATGAATGTTTATGGATATAACAGGATTCAGAACGAGGAATCCTTTAAACAACAATTTAATGTGTTGGAAAGGATAAATATAAACATAAGTCAAATAAGATTACTTGAGATTACAAAGAAATTTTTCTTAAGTGAAAAATACATTATTAATTCATCATGCCCTTTTCTTCCCAGCCTAGTATGAAGACCATCTCACAGGTGCCTGGAAAAAATAAATACAGTCATTCATCCTACTGATGAACCTTCTCCAGACCAAAGTGTAAAAGCAAGTTCTGATCATAGTCACTGACTCAATGAGGTTTCCTCAAGGATTACAGAAGTTGTTCAGAGCAGTCTTGAATCTTCAGGTAAACCTCTTTGGGCTTTTCCCCAGTAAATTTTACACTCATAGCCATGCCAAATCTATGCAGGAATTTAGGCAATCTGTGCCAAGCAGCTAGCTTCACAATTTTATACCGATAACATTTTTCAAAGCTACCATTCCATTTATGTCTATCAGATCCAGTGCTAAATCTGCGTGAAACCAAATTTTTTTCAACAAAGAAGACTGTTCATGATCTGCACCCTGCCTTGTAAATCTTCCTCAATGCTGTGGCATAACTCAACAGTGTAGAGGCCCACAAACTACATTCTTACACTAGTTATCATCCCTGATTCTTCTTACCAACGTTTCCAAGCCTTTGTTGATCCAAATGAATGCATAGAGCATACCAAATCCAGAAACAGGGCATTTTTAGGGAGTGTTAATCATACCATGGGTTCTGTTGTGATTAACTACAGTTGAGGAAATATTCAAATTATAATCTACTCACTTCAAAAGGGAATAGACACATTGGTTTCACAGTAAACATATTAGCCTTGAATAAAACTTTGTACATGGTCCCAAAGATCAAAATTCTGCAGTGTTTTTTCTGTCTTATACTTGAGCTAGCTCCAGAACTTTCCTAAGTCAACTCTCTTTAGAAAGTCTGGAGAGGTGACTTGCAATTACAGTCCTTCCAAAAACTCTGGTTTATGTTTTCAGGCAAACTAATGACAGATAATCCCCTCACTCGCTTGGAGCGCTTCAATAACTTATTTAAATTAATTCAAATGTATTCTACCAGAAGCATCGGATTGTTACAGTAAGAGTGATGTCCTTAACAAGGTAGACAAGCTGAAGATGGGACCTTTTGTCTCTCCATTCTTCTCACTTCCTTGCTTTGATACTTGCTTGTCAGTATCTCTAGCAGAATTTTCAGACTATCCAGATTTGTCAAGTAACTTACTTACACCTGAGATCACAAAACCGTGAGTCAGCCACCACTCCACCTTGCATCATCATCTTTTTCTTCTTTACATACAATTTTGAGAAGGCACCATTAGTGACCAAAATCTGTTTGAACCAGCATTTAGAGAAAATATAATGGAGCATAAAAGGTATTCCCTAGAAAGAAGTTTCAGTAGGTAATCTTATCAACATTTTGCCTTGGGTAAGGATACTTTAGTTTTTCCTACAATTGATTGTAGATATCACTAACAAATCTCTGAAATGAACTGTGTTGCCAGCTTGAAGTAGAAGCATTTGACTGCTCTGGTTCATTTTATCATGGCACTTACAGGTCTTGTACCCAAATTGCTGCTATAAAGAAGGTGCCATACAAATAGGAATTGTTCTTCTCCCACTCAAGAAAGCAATAACACACTTCATTAGGCAAATTGAAACATAAATATAAAGATCTCATGGCTGATTGAAAATATCCGAACTTTGATCATTTGGATTGCAGACACAGATATATATTTTCCTTCTAACATCTTACTGCTTTTTCATACATTTTCTCTCTACCTTTTGATCATGATACAACATCAGTAGTTAATATCATAATCTTGATTTGAGTATTAATTCACTAGAGATATTTCACAAATTTGGTCTTGTTCACTCAGTGTTTGGTTCTTTATTTCCTGAACAACCTTTCAAGAAATGCACTCAATTCTGAAAGAACTGGTAAGCAAAATATTTTTCATAGCTTCTCAAAAGGGGTTAAATAATGAGACATTTCTAAGAAATGACAGTGGCAATTATTTACCCTGGGCCTTTCAATTTTGATTTCAATTTTCAAAAGCATTGGTATGTCAGGGTCCTGAGGAACTTAATGTCCCTGACCAGCCTCACCTGGGGGCTTTCCCATTCCTTTCATGGGCCCAGGGCTCCATTTATGCTAAGCTAGGATGTTTCAGTCCTTGCTAGGGTTGTGTAGTAGTTGTGCTGTTCTACCATCTTTTTTTCTGACTAGACCTGGACTCCATCTGGACAGAAGTTCTGTCTCATTTACTGCTGCTTGCACTTTCCTCCTTGGACAAAAAGGAGTAACTTTGGACCTAGTTGCACCTTTGCCTTTTCCAGTGCTGTTGATATACACCTTTGCCAGCTCCTAGTGGTGCCCACAACTGTCAGACTCCATGGGACTGCATCAGCTCGTGAGAGCATGGTCTGCTCTGGGGTCCTCCTCAGCTCAGGGCTTGCTCTCTCTGCAGGGCAGTTTGGCTGCTCCCTGATACTCAGACACAAGTGATTTATTCATGTTGAGCAGACAGAGTCCAAACACCTATCTGAATTACTCTGATGTTTAATTATGTCAATGCGAAATAAGACCATTTTTCACAGGACTCAATCAATTGATTTGATTGCATTCATGCTAATACTGGAGGTCCAATGGCATGGCTTGCTGACTTGTAAAAAAATTGCAGAATGATTTCTTTGTGAAAAATTTATTAGCTGGGTAGCATTTCTAATTCAAGAATACTCAGAAGCCCAAGTTATCTGGTACAGAATAACATTATTATTTTAAAATTAACTTCTGAAATCACACCGGAATCAAAAGCTAAATGCATTATGCAGAAAGGTTAGCGTACTTATGTTTTCTTGTCATAGTACCAGGGAAAACAGTAAGATATTTTTCCATCTGTTCTGTGTTAAAAAACAGATTTTGCATCTGATGTGTTCTGAAGAAATAACACGACCGTGTGAGACCTATGATATCTGTGAGCATTCAGCCTTTTCTATTATACTCTTGATTAGAGTTAAGAGTTTTCTCAGAGACTCACCAGACTTTCTGGATTAAGTCATCTAAAGAATCAAGTACAGACATTGGAACCACTACACAGAGTGTTACAACTAGTGGCTTTTATTCTCTGTTCCAGCTTTTCTTCTTTGTGATTTGTGCAGGAAAGATGTCACAGGTCTCATGTTACAGGCCTTCTGATTGTGTTGTTACTGCTTTGGTCCTCTTGTCCTTCCTATTCAATTGCTGAGGAGCAGCCAGCAGCCCGGAGCCCCTGTTTCCCTATTTTCTTTGTCTGTGGTGGTTGGTTCTTTTTGTTATGTGAAAGGTGGCATATGACACAGACATGCTTCATGGAATCTCAGTCCCCTTGAATTTAATAAGTCGCTTCTGAAAGGAAGTTGACTCTTCACTAAATTCCTTTTCACATCTCTTCTCATTTGGAAAGGACATTGTGTGATGAGCAACCTCTTTGTGAACTGCCTGAAAGTCTTTTGTGAACCAAGTGCGGAAGAATTCGGTGGCCCTACATACTCCACTACTTTAAACCAAAATCTGTTTTTGCAAGATTGCTAAATTGAAACATAATTTTTAGTAGATTTGCACTGAACTAAAATATTTATGCCTGAGTAGTAACCTGAAATAATATATTACCTTGAAATATTTTAAGTCTTTCTTTGGTCTTATAATAGATCTGAAGAATAAACCCCTTGCTCTGAAAATGTTAATTATTTTATTCATTCAGTGAAGATACTTGACAGATAATATTTGGTGCAGGAAAAGATGAAGGAAAATAAGTAATATAAGGAAATTATGAAATTTCTTCAGTTCCATAGTTTTGTAGAAATAATGCAACATTGTTATATGCCTTAAATCAGAATGGAAAGCAGATCATTACCCACCATAGAGGTATTATTTTAAAAGTATTTCATCCCCGTGATGAGAAGAAAGCACTTGACATTGTTCCTTAAAGCAGAAATTTTATGCAGAGTATCTCAAGATCAAGGCCAAAAACTACTTATTTTCCTAGCCTAGATTCAGAGCAATTTATGCTGTCTTTTAATTCTGTACTTCAAACCCCTCTATCTCTGACTTCAGAATCCAAGAGTGCTGGGTTTTTTCATATAATTAGCATGATACTAAACAGATTTATTCTGCTTATGTCATACTTGAAACAGGTTTATCAATTTGTTTCATGGATATTCAGAAAAGTGGGAAAAAGTAAGCCATCCAGACTCCCTAGTATATTCCAGAATCTTTAGGAATATGTACAGATAAGTCTCCAAAACAATACTTCATTTCCTGTTCCCTCCACAGTTGCAACCACATTATCCCTAGCCTAATTCTTCTACAATTTTGGACTTTAACCTAGCATGAGGCCTTTAACCCCTCCAAACATTTGCTTTACGGTAAATTCCATATTTTCTTTGCAGTCCTGGTGCAAGAACCTGAATTTCAGAATTTCAGTTCTTGTCTCCTTTTTATGCCAGTTCTATGTCCTCCTCCTAACTTCCTAATTTGTTTTTTTCCCAAAATATGCATTCCAAACTCTTATCTTTTTTTGATAGGCTTCCTCTGCACTCCTTAGATCAAACAGTTGTAGCAGCAGAACTGAGATAATTTCTCATTTCTTCTGTCATATTTTGTATCCAGACAAACACTGGGAACAAAAATTGAAGACAAAACTTGCTGTTAATATGAATAAAAATATTTCATACATTTAACAGAGAAATGTTTCTGTTGCAATCTGAATAGAATAAAAAGAAGGATATGTGAAGTGAAAGCAAATTAAAAAGCTCTACGTAAATGTAAAAAAAATTAAAGTCCTTGAAAATAGAAGGTTCTTGTACAATAAATAAATTCTTTTTGAAATGTCACAGGAAAGCAAATGATAGTGTAATGTTCTGAAATGGCTTCTGTTTTATATTCAGAACACAATCCTGTTCAACTTACATATATTCAACCATTCTGGATAGCAATATTCGAAGAATTTAAGCTAGTTTAATATTTAGAATGAGAAAGTTAAAGAAGCCTGACTTTCAGCACTTTCTTACTGCAGATTATTTTATTTTAATAATAATGGCACATTTAGTTTTATTTAAAGTGTTCTGTGACTTACTCAAGCACATAATTAAGTAAAAAGTACCTGAAAGCAGACATCTAGAGACCAGAAAGATGTAAGCAGAGCAATCTTTTTGAGATTTTTTTATTTTGAGAACGACATTTAACTCCTCTGCAATAAAATAATCTAGTTTTGTCCTCCCATATGTTTTGAATTACGTAATTTCTAGTACTTTGGGGTTGTATTTTGCTTTATTTTGCACCTTACAGTAACTCTATGATATGTGCAGAATAACATCATTATATCTCAGTGCAAAATATTTGGTGAGAGGAACAAATGTTTTTCCTTATTAAAAAAAAAAGGAGAAAAGTCATCAGAGCTGCTATGCATGCAGATGACAGCAATTAAAAACCCAACACCGATTTTTGAATAAAGATACAGACTTGTTGAATTTAATTAACAAAATTTTCCTAGTTTAATGAAAATAATAACAAAATAGCCTACACTGGAACTGAATCTCAAGGATTATCAAGTCCAACTCTTATGTGAATGGCCCACATAGGGACCAAACCACTAACCATGGCATTTTTAACACCAGACTCTAACCAATTGGGTTAATTTCAGGGTCAAATAACCATGGATAATGCAGATATCAATCCGTCTGCCTCTCACATGCTGAGTGAGTGCTCTACCACTTGAGGTAAGAGTTCCATTTAGGAATGACTATGAAGTTGCTCACTAAAAGCAAGCATCAAAGGCAAGAAAATGTAGAACTTTCTGAAATTCTGAAAACTGCTGAAAAAAAATAGTGTAGGGAGAAAACGTGTGGGTTAGCCATGTACACTGGAATTATTGACACTCTTTCTGATATGAGAAAAGGACCAAGGTAGAACTCATTTGGATTAAAACTAATTTAGGAAAATAAGATACTACAGACTGTTACATTTCTGTAGATTTCACCACAAAGTCAAAGGGATCATTTACATATGCTCAGATTTGTACCTATTAACAACATCAAAAGTGTTAGAGATGTAAATACTGATAATACTATGCTATAATGAAAGTCCTGGCATTCTTAGCTATCAGTTAGAAATCAAATGCTAGCACTGACTGTATTCCAGATATTAATTAATGAGGAAGTCAAAACTGTTACATATTTAAGCTAAAAGACTTTTTAATTTATTTTTAAAAGTACTGAGTATTTTAGATGAGGTTGTTGTAAATTTTATGGAAGACCTAGTAACTGAAAAATCTTGTACTGACTAGTCATTGGTTGATTGTGTTCAAATGGAATTTCTAAAGCTTGAAGCTCAAAACCCCAAATGAATTGGCTAAAGAAGAGAGTTAGTTGATCAGCTCAATAAAGGAGGCGATGTGGATTCATATATTGAAGCTTTCTGAACTTATTTTCTATAAAATCAAAGACACTATACTTATGTGCTGAAGCAATCATAACAAACTTAGAGTGCTGCATCTCCAGCTGAAGGAAAAAAAGCAGAAAAAACAAATCACAAAAAAGGATATTAAGAGTTAGCAAAAATTCTACAAATTAGATTTTTAAAAAAGAGAGACCTCTCAAATGACAATAGAGACTTGTATTTAGTAATGATATCCTTCTCTACTGAGTTGCAACTCCACTGCAGCCATATTTCCAATTTCTATTTTCCTTTTCAATTTAAGGGCCAGGGAGAATATAAGCACCAGGAAGAGTCAATTTCTTTACAATATTTGAAGATAAGGAGGAGTGGAAGTGAATAGGTAAGTTAAGTTAGTAATAAACATATAAGTTTTAATGAAATATATAGGCTAAAGGCTATTAAAATCAAGTCTAATTCTATCCCAGTTTTCAATGCAACTTTCATTTAAGATACTTCCTCATGAGCATAAATAATCAGAAATTTTCCTTAAGAAAATTAAACCTAATTCACTTTTGGTGGTTTTGGTTCTTCTTTGATTAGAATAGAGACAGAAAATTTCCTATTATAGATAAATTTTAGGGGATCAGTCTGCATACCACCATTGTGTTTACCCTTTTTAATACACCTTAGAACAATAATTTTGTGGTTTGAAATACTGGTTCTGTTTTGAGCTTTCCTCTGTCCTTCTGCTATCATTAATATTCACACTTCTATGAGTGGAAATAAAAATAGAACTGTCAGAAATTTAAAACAAATGTGTGTTATCATAAGGTATCTTGTCGATAAATTTATCTTCCCATTGCATAACTTTAACTGCAGTAAAGTCACTAACCAAAACCACAAAAATCTCTTGCATTTTTTCATGAAGTCTGTTGAATTTCAATAATGAATTCCTCATGGCAATGGTCTTTTATTTTATATTAAATGTAAACAAAATTACTCTTTCATCAGTGGAGAGTAACAGTATGTGAAGGAAGTAAATATAGTAGTACGCCCAGGGGTTTAGCTAATAAAATGTCCACACTTCACAGCATTTAAGCAAGAATTTACAAAGTTAAACATTTCAGTGATTTTATTTAATCCCCATGACACTACGGCAGAGGTCAAAGGCACTGTCATTTTCAGGGAAAAGACTTGCTAGTAGAAAAGCATATTAGAAAAGTTCTCAGTTAGAAAAGTGACAATAAGCAAAAAATAAATAGAAGGAAAAGAATACATAAGAAGAAACATTTACTGACAGTCATTCTGACTGCCCTGACAGTTTATGTGTTCAAAACATTATGTTGGAGAGTGGGATGGGAGTATTCTACAGGAGCCATCCTACCAGCATCTATCAACACAAATCCTGTAGAAGAATCGTAACAGAAACATGGAAGTATTATCCAATGCAAATTGATTGGACTTGACAGGCTGTTTTGCTATACCATTTGGTATACACTGCCCATGTTTATAGATAAACATATGCTATAAACCAATGCCAAATCAATTGCCTGCAGGTAAAATGAATTTGTATGCTGATGCAGTAGAGGAACTGTAGAAGGAAAAGCAGCCAACGCCATAACACCTTGACCCTGTTTATATACAGTGAGCTGAGCATTCAGTCACATCTATCTGAATTGCCTTAGATCACCTTTACTTCCAGGTAAATTGCACTATCAAATAAATTGATGTAAGAGAGGAAGAAAATACGTAGAATCAGTATTACAGAACTGAGAAGAAACAGTAAAATGAGTAGCTTAGGTAATTTTTCCTCATATTACTGGTGGTAGCTGTAGTATAACCATCAGAAATAGTGAGCCAAATTATACTTTACAGGTAACGTGGATAGTATGCCTGAAAACATTACAGAATGTGTTGATCATAGAATCACAGAATCAAAGAATGGTTCAGGTTGGAAGAAATGTTAAAGATCATTTTGTTTCAATCCCCCTGCCATGGGCAGGGACACCTTTCAGTAGACCAAGTTGCTCACATGTCCTTCCAGCCTGCCTCTTAATACCTCAAGGGATGGGACAGCCACAACTTCTCTGGGCAGCCTGTTCCAGTGCCCCACCACACTCACAGAGAACTTCTCCTAATATCTAATCTAAACCTGATCAGTTCAAATCCATTCCCTCTTGTTCTGTCACTACATGCTCTTCTAAAATGACTCTCTTTCTTTCTTGTGCGCTCCCTTCAGGTACTGTAAGGCAGGCCTTTTCTTTTCCAGGCTGAACAAAACCAGTTCTCTCATCCTTTCCTCCTACAACAAGAGATCATCTTGGTGGCCATCTCTGGACTTGCTCCAACAGGCCCACGTCGTTCCTGTGCTGGGGACCCTAGAGCTGGATGCAGCATTCCAGGTGGGATCTCACCAGAGCAGAGCAGAGCAGAGCGGCAGAATCCCCTCCCTCACCCTGCTGGCCACACTGCTTTGGATGCAGCCTGGGACACAACTGGCTCTCTGGTCTGTGAGCTCATCCTACCAGCTCATGTCCAGCCCTCACTGATCAGCATTCCCAAGTCCTTCTCTGCAGGGCTGCTCTCAATCTGTTAATCCCCCAGTTTGTGTTGGTTACGGGGATTGCCCTGACCCAGGTGCATCACCAGGAACAAGAGCTTGTCCAGGTCCCTCTGGGTGGCATCCTGTCCCTCGGGTCTGTCAACACCACCACTCAGGTTGGTAAGAAGCTCACCTGGATTGCAAACAACTATTTCAATGGTTGCACTTTAATGCTACTTAGCGGTGTTAGAACATCACAGAACACACTTACTGTCACTTTGGGAGATACAATATTCTAACGTGTTTGCATTCCCTGTATTTTTAATACAAATTGAAGTATCTTGAACTATAGAAAGCTTTATAAAAAGTGAAGCCCTCCTTCTAAAACACTGAATATAAAAGACTGACAAACCCATGGGAGGAGGTTGCTAAAAACAAGTATCTTCTGGTGCAGAGTTGTGACAAGGAATGAAGCTGAGCTCCTGGTTATAAGACAAATGTAGAAAGGATTTTTAATCATCTGAACTTAACCCTGATTTTTTAAAATTTCCCATGAGTTTTTATTGCAGAGGGAACCATAAACCAAAAGACTGCTAATCAAAGTAAGACTTCAGAAGACAAACTTCAACAATTTCAAAGAATATAAAAGGATCCTGTATAAATATACACAAGTAAAGAGTTCTCAGGGTGCATTTCTCTTAAGGGACATTCTCTGAAGAATAAGTGGCATCCATGTATATTTTCTCATTTTTTATATTTTTTTCTTCTTATCAGAGAGAAAAGCACTCAATAATAATGTTGATTTTTACCCTTAAAAAGATGTCCAAACAATGGGAATTTAGGTTTTAAATAATTTATGAACTTGTTCTGAAGAAAGATTCTGAGTTATAGTTTATCCAAGTAGAATTAAAGTAATATTGAATCATTTTCTTACAGAATGAAAATGTTGATTTTCCAGATGTATTGTTATTAAAAATTGCACACCATTTTTTTTCCCAATGGTCACACTTCCAGGCAAGAGAAAGGAGAAATGCTGGGGCTAATTTTGATCATGAGTTCTAATTATAGCTTTTGAATTTTATGACTGTCAAAAATGTACTTCATACATTTATATTAATTATATTATATTACATTGTTATTATTATTATTATATTATTATTATATTATTATTATACTATACTATATTATATTGTCTTATTATAAATGTGAAGTAATTATCAGGTTATTTTTTCATGGAGACAGGGTTGCATTCAAATGCAAGATCAGTACATATTGATTCCTATAATGGTAGATACAGATAGGTTTCCAAAACATAAATATTGTTATTAGTAATTTGATAGCTGGATATTTTTAGACTATTTAAGCAAGAATACTGCCATCAATTTGATATATGAGAAAAAATAAAAGCACATTTATCTTACTGCTCCTTGTCACAAATTTTGAATTAAGAAAACCTAAACAATTAGTGGCAAACACATTTTTTTTTTAACATCCAATTTAAAAATTAATGATTTTATATAAAAATTCTGGTTGTTGTTGAAGTTGCCAAGAGCTTTAATATAACCAAATCACTGCTTAGGCTTTGACTTACATTTATACACATTCTTTTACTTGCGGTCTAGAAAATTTTCACATGTTCTTAAATGCAAATTAAGTCTTTTAACCAGTACACACTTTCACACCTGAGTACAACTTCTAAAACTACTACTATTAATAGACCCTATGTAGCTAGATCATGTAAGACAAAATGATATTTGTTTTCTATTTGCTCATTAATCTGAAGGACATGATCTATGTCAAATAATATGAGGAACAGCTTCAAATAAGCATTGTGAAAAATATGAAAAACAAGCTAAAAGGATGAATTGAAAGGAAGATAAAAAACTCAGATAAAAGCATAATACCAGTTGAAGGAAAGAGTTTCATCTATTTCTTAAAAAAAAAAATTAAAAAGTCACCGCTACAGAAAATCCAAAATGAACAAAAAACCCAACAAGTGGGGGAGAAAAAAAAAAAAGTTTGATTTTTTTTTGAGGGTGACGGAAGGAAGGTTTGAGCAATGGTTTGAAACAAAAAATATATATATATGAAGAACTGAAAAGAAAAACTTAGAAGGAGTATTTTAAGTATTTCTTATTTTAAAACAGGACTGAGGTGACAATATTTTTCAGAGCNCTGCACCAAGGGAAAAGGTGCCCCAAGGCCAGGCAGGCTGCCACTGGGTTTCTGGTTGTTTGTTGGTTAATGCCATAGTTGTTATTATTTGTTAGCTTTGTTTTAGATATTAGTAAAGAACTGTTATTCCTATTCCCATATCTTTGCCTGAGAGCCTCTTGATTTCAAATTTATAGTAATTCGGAAGGAGAAGGGTTGCAGTTTTTCCATTCCAAGGGAGGCTCCTGCCTTCCTTAGCAGACACCTGACTTTCAAACCAAGACAGCATGTTGGTGACTGTGTTTTGGGCCCTGCTTTCTCAGCTCGTATTAAATATAGTCTTCCTCATTTAAATGTCATTCCTATGAAAAGGGTCTAATACTTTAGCATATACTACTTCACCTGTAAGAGGGTAGAAGGGTCTACTGTATCTACCTAGAAACAGCGAGAATTCTCCTTCCCCCTCTAATTAATACAACTAGAGTCCTGGAGCTTATCCTATATTGTACTGACATGAGCTAGCATATAAACCTCTATAGTTCAGAGTAGCCAATTATACCTGCTGACTGTCTGCTGGTAGCCATGGTATCTGCAGGCTTTGCTAGTTGTTCTCACAGCAATCTCAGAGCTCAAATAAGCTCAGACACTGGCTCAGCTAGTTCAAAATTCATGCTGCTCTGGCTTTTGCAGAGGCATCCCACTGCCACTCATTAGGGACTGAAGTGCAAGGCTACAGAGCTCAGAGGGTTTTCTGCTATGCCAAGTAACCTGCACAGGAGCAAGAGGGATATATTTGTTCTTAGGCTTATGCAGATGTTTCAGTAAAATTTAGAGAAATTCAGAGCTTCTATTAATGCATCTGTTCTTCATCTAAATTTGGTTTTATTCTCTCTGGTTATTTTATGAACAATGTCTGCAAATAATGTGTGCTGAAGTTAAAAGACACTGCTTCTTTCTTCATCCTAGGAGTCTAATTTCATCTGAGAGAGCAAAAGTAATAAAATCAAAGCATTCCAATCTATTATTAAACACTAAATTTGCACAGGTAAACATAATCAGCCAAGTCTCCCCTGTCATGTCCCTGTTCTTGTTTCATGTGTTTGTAATTTGAATAAGACACCTCTGGGAGGAAGATGACTCTATCTTCATTCTCAGTTGAAGTGTGAAAATGGCTTTTTTTCTAAATGAAATGGAAAAGCATTTGGGTTTGAGTTATTAAAAAGTTTTGAATTATTCAATATGAATAGACACACAATTTGAGTCAAGAATTTTCCCTTCACTACATGAAGTTAGCATCCAAGGGAACAAATATATTGTACAAAAATAAGAAAAATTATCTTACTTTCAGGTAAGTTACCATTAGACCTAAACACTGGCATTGCCCCATACAAAGAAGGATGAAATATTTCCAGTTAGCAGGTTCACTCTGTATTATTCTGTGACCCATTTCCACTGGATGGTCTTTGCAGAAGTGTAATTGAGAAACATTAGTGCTTCTTTCAGAGCTTCATCTTTTTTGCCTAGAGGAGTTTCATTCAAGTGTTGGCTGTGATTGCTCAGTTGTGTCACTTCAGAAGAGATGGATCTGTTTCTTTCTGAACTGCATTTTACTTTTACCTGTACTTACTGGAATTCCTGTGAAGATTAGAAGTGTGGGCCTCAGGGCTCCTTTTTCTTTTAGGTCTAAAAAGGTCCAGCAATTCTAATATCTGAACTGTATACAGACCTCATCACATAATGTCAAATATTTATCCCGAGAACCTCAAGAAAAAAATGAGCTCAATTTATTTTTGCTGAGTTTCATTTGCCCTGAACAGTCTTTGAACACTATTGTTTGTCTAAAAAGTTAAAATTAATCAGAAAGTCATATTTCATCGTTCAAAAATCTATTTCCAAAGAAACTACAATCAATTGATATTGTAGAATGTCCTTGAGTATAATTCTTTCTCCACAAATTCAGTTAATATTTACTATGCAGTATTAACTGACACACAGAATAATAATATGATTTTCCAGTGGGATAGCTAAATATTTAGATAAAAAAATACAAAACATACTAGCCTTCTACAATATAAATATAATAATGATCCACTGTTAAATTTTTTTGTTTCATTTTCTACATTATGCCAATTTCTCCATGTCATATGTAGCAAAATTACATCCAACCCTGACAATTCAATGGCAGTTATTTTCACTAAAAGCTGTTACCTCTCTAATCAAATAAGTAGGTTAGAGCTTCAGTTTGTCTTTATAGAGTGAGACCACAGTTATGGATAACTCAGTTTAAAAATGAGAAGAAAACAAAATGTTTTTTAAAATTTTTTAAGACACAGCTTTCATGGTCTTCTTGATTGTCATGGCCTTAGTTAAGCTATGCAACATAATAATTCATTTCCTTTATTACTTCACATGATTACATGAACTTTCTGGGTATCCACTGGGATTGAAGACAAAATGCCTTGCAACAAATCATGCTTATCACAATAACTCTATGTAGAATTCCAGTAATAGCTCTTCACTCAAAGTGCAAAAATTAAATCTACACTCGATGACATGTACAGAACTTTTTCCAAATAAAACCTTGTTAAGTGAGTAAATCTTGATTACCACAATCTGTCACTCAGTTTCCCAAAACATTACACTTTTGTTTCACAATGTTTTTAGGTACAATGTAGTCCATCCCTACAAGAACCCTAAAATCCTGGTAAAATATCACTGAACCTTATTTCCCCATTGCACTAAGCACCTGCTATTACCAAGCCCAGGACTGCAGCACACTGGAAGAGGAATTATATTGCACCTGTATGTTGACATCCTCTCTAGCATTAGGTGTTTCACAGATCCCATAACAATTGAAAAATATTTGATTTTTTTCTGCAGGGAAAACACACCCATTAATGCAAAGGATGGAAGAATGCTTTATGTATGAGGGGGGGAAAATCTTGAAGAGTAGAATATCTGAGGAATTAACACCTTTAAAATTACATGCTTTTTATTTGGAAAAAATTTCCTGGAAGGGAAATACATGAAAACAACAGAACTGCTAAAGGTGAATAAATGTCAGTGCATTCTGTCATGGTCCTCATTGTTGGAGACAACAGCAGTGAAACTGAGCCATCATCTGATGTGTAATATATTCCACATCTTTCCATACCCTTACTCTGAAATAAATACATATCTGTATGCGGACACACTTAGATACCAAAGGGTAAGTCTTTGCAATGCACTTGATTCTTCGTCTCTAACACAGCATTGAAATTCAAGAGCCAGTGCTTAGATCTAGCATTGAGAAATCCAGAATAAAAGACAGTAACATTTCTAAGAAATAGCTTCCTGTGAATTAGCTCCTTGAAATGAAAAGGACAGTGTTTGCCACTGTTAATATGAGATAAATGGAGACTTGACTTTTATCACTGCTTTTCACCAAAGGCTTCTGTGAAAAGCAACAATCTTCCACTTCGAATATTTCACAAGACTACAGACAATTATATCTTATATCTAATCATCTAGTAAACCAGTGATGTTATATCCCTGAACAGTACCAGAGATGTCTACATTTATATTCTTTTGTTCACAGTGTAATCTCATAGTTTCGTGAGCTAGAAGGCAGCACAAAACCTTTTAAAATCAATACCAACCTTTGCTTTTTTTCAGTGGTGGGAAAGTATTTTCCATGAAACATAGCCTGATATCAGTTCAATGAACTTGAAAATTTGTAGATTTCAAATGTCTTTAATTTTATGGCAGATAAGTTCTACAGCCTTTTTTGGGAGTCAATGTGTACTCTTGATAAAAAATAAAATTATCAAAGCCTGTAAAGCTATTAAATTAATAGTAATTAATTGTGATGAAAAAACACATAATATCCTAGATGTGATAAAAATGTAGTAATGGAAAAACAATGATACAATGGTCTCCTATTCCTCAAAGGATTAAAGATAAAAGAAAACTCAGAGAACTTAATTAGCTCAATACCTAGATGTATTGCAAAATAAACTTGGTTTTACTGCATTATTTGGAGGACAATTAGAACATGTCAGAAATGTCTTCTGTAACTTATCAATAGATATAATTGTACAGAGTGGTATAAATCTACTTATGTATTGCAGTGGGATGGGCTGACCCTGGCTGGACACCAACTGCCCACCAAAAATGTTCTATCACTCCACTCTTCAGCTGGACAAGAGAGAGAAACTACAAAGAAAGTCTTATGGGTAGAGGTAGGGTCTGGGAGAGGTCACTCAGCAATTACCTCACAAGCAAAACAAATTTGACTTGGGGAAATTAGTTTAATTCATTATTAATCAAATCAGAGTAGGGTAACAAGAACTAAAAACAAATCTTAAAAACCACCTTCAATCCACACCTCCCTTTTTCCTGGGCCTTACTTAACTCTCAAATTCCCTTCCTCCCCTGAGCAGCCTGGGGGGATGGGAAATGGGAGCTGCATTGAGTTCATCACTCTGCCTCTCCTTCCTCCTCAGGAGGAGGACTCCTCACACTTTTCCTCTGCTCCAACATTGGATCCCTCACATTGGAGACAGTCTTTCATGAGCTTCTCCAGCTTGATTCCTTCACAAACTTCTCTGGTGTGGATCCATTCCATGGGGTTCAGTCCTTCAGGAACAGGCTGCTCCAGTGTGGGCCTCCTGTGAGTCACAAGTTTTGCCAGCAGACCTGCTCCAGCTTGGGCTCCACTCTCCAAGGCTCCACAGGTCCTACCTGGATCTTGGCCTAGTATGGTCTTCCCTAAGGATCACAGCCTCATTTGGGTTTCCACCTGCTCTGGTCTGGGTCCTCCTGAGGCTGCAAGTGAATCTCTGCTCCACTGTGGACCTCCACGGGCTGCAGGGCCATAGCTGCCTCAGTAGGTCTGCACCTACTGCTTCAGATCAGATGTTTTAGCATCTGGAGCTTCTCCTCCCTCTCCTTTGCTGACCTTGGTGTCTGCAGAGCTGTTTCTCTTACATGTTTGCACTCCTCTCTCCAGCTGCAATTTGATCTTGAGTGGTAACTTTTTCCCTCTTTTGAATCTGTTATCCCAGAAGCACTGATGGGTTCAGCCTTGGCCAGTGGGTGCCCATCTTGGAGTCAACTGGTATTGGCTGTCTTAGACATGAGGGAAGTTTCTGGCAGCTTCTCACAGAAGCCACCCCTGCAGTTCCCCCCCACCCCCTTCCAAAAGTTTGCTTTTCAAATTAAATACATGCAGTATGTTCTCCTTTCTGTATCTCTGCAGGACTTCAGTAGTTGTTCATGGAGAGGATGATATGGTCATGTCTTTGAGGGATGAAGCTATAGATATATTCACACTTTTCTGAGCACAGAGAGCTGCTGTGAGTACTCTCCATGTGAGTTTTTGTCTGCTTGTGTAACCAATTGAAGGACAGCCCAGGTAGAGGTCCAACAGGTCTTGCTGATTAAAACCTAAGGCAGCCAGAAAAACTGTTTTTTTAAGGAAAACACTAATATGCCTAAAAGGCAGTTCCTTCCATTGATATTATGGATCCCAAAAACACAGCAAACATTTAGGAAAAGGTTAGTCATGTACTGCATTATTTTATTGATTTAGTGGGTAAATATTGAAACCTTTTTGACATAGCTATATTGTGACATCTAATTGCAGCCCTGCATATGTCTTTACAGTCCAGAAGGCACCAGCAGGAATTAGATTCTTCAGAGTTTTTCATTTATGGAGGTGTTTGATTTAAATTATTTAATCTTGTTTTGTTCTGTATTTGCTCAGCACCCTCTAATTATACCTATTTTGTTATGAATTAATAATTAAAAACCCCCACATATTTAGACAAAAGCGCTAATAATAATATGATGATGATGAAGAGATAGACACCGGTGATGTACACAACTTACAAAATCATGTCAAGCTCAAATGAACATTTCTAATGTCATCACTAAGTCTTCTTAGAAGACATTGCTTTTATTGACCTACCATTTGTAGTCTTCAATAACCAAAAAAGATCCAGAAATATAATAAAACAGTAACCTTCTCTGCCTTGAACTATTAATATGGCTACTACAAGAACATATCTATGGTATCTAACTACTTTTTCTATCAAAATTTCAAATTTGTAATGAGTCTTACTGTTTAAAAGTGACTTGTTTTTAATAGGTAATTTTCCACTCACAGCATTAAAGTTAATAATGCATTTCATTACCTCTAATAGGTGTTATTCATAAAATTACTCTTAAATAGAACAAATTCCTTTCTTTGATTTAATTCTTACTCCACTGGGAGCTTTTATTAAATTGGCTCTTTACATATTAATTCATCTTGGCAGACAACTTATACTATTATTTTTCTTACAATAATGATACATCAGAAGACAAAAACATACTATATGAAGAATCTGTCCATGCCTACTCTGCTCTTATAACCTCCCTTACTATTTATAACAATATTAAGTAAAGCTCTGCTGATGTAAATCACATGGCTTTTATTCTTAAAATTTCAGGAGCACATTGTCCATTTTGTAGTTTATAGAGACTGGTTTTGAACTCTAATTAAAGCTAATACCTCTGTTAGCTTTGGGACAGCACATAATATTATTTTAAAGAAATTAATTTTAGCTTTTGAACAGAACATTTCTTTTTTATCTAAAGCTAAATAAACTACACCAAGAGTTTTTATTATCTTTGTGCTCAATATTCAGACCACTCAAATGAGGTAAGTCCAGTAAAGATTTTACTCTAATTTCACTATGAAAAGAACAAATTACATAATAAATATAAGGTAGATATGTCTCATGGCTTCCTAAATGCTAACTACCATAAAAAAAAAAAGCCAATTTGAAGAAATGAGACTTGTATTTAAAATTATGGTAGGAAAAGTAGTTAGGATTCATTATCTTTTTCATACTTATCTCTTTGAGATGTTAGAGTCAATACCTTATGCAGTATAACACTGTCTTTTCAGTGTATCCTTAATTCTGAAGAGACACCACTGTACATCTTTCCCAGAAATTTCTTCAAGTAAGAAAGCAAATATAGGCTTGCTATAACACTATCAGAAAGTATTTTGAACTTATATTTCTGAATTAATTTCTCCAAGGTGCAGATCATGTGTGACTCATTAAAAAATCACATTTTCCAGTAAGTACTGGATTCTTCATTTTCATAGAAAATTAAATGTCTATATCATTAAGAATAAGCCACCTACATACTATATTGCTTTTGATGCTGCTGTTTTTCACCTACTTTGCTCTGGGACATACACTGGTTGCATGTGTTATGAATGGATGTGGGCCAGGCCTCCGGCAATAGGTAGTAACCTTATTGAGGTAACCAGCACCCCAAAAACCCACTTTCGTATATAAGTTCTTTTAATGATGACTGATTCTGTCTATTATAGAATGAATCATTTATTAATAGACGGGGAAACTAACAGACATAAGAATTGAAGTAAACCAATACTACACAGGGATAAAACAAAATAGAAAGACTACTAGTAGTTAACATACAGTGCAGGAGAATGGTACCTTTTTCAGTTACAGCTAGCAAAGAAATAGTATAAGCTTAGGATTCAATGTATCTTACCAATCAGTTGGCACTGTAGCACATCAAAAGCCCTTCCTCTCAATTCTTGAGAAAGTAACCACAAAACCTGCGTCCAGATTTTGGGGAGAAGCTTCAAACACTTTTGGAGTATAGACTTCTGCTTCAGTGATAGCTCGTGTATCTTTTATAGTGTAAAACCATGGCTCTTAGTCAGTAATTTTTCTTTCATCTCTCCTCCCATCAGCTCTGCAGACTAAGATGTTGATTCTTAGCTTAGGCCTGAGCCCCCCTGGTGCCAAAGATGACCCCTGCTGGGTCTTTGTGCCCTTGGGCTATCTCTTTATGCACCAGTTATCTGGGACACACAGGAGGAGGAGGTGATGGGGAGTAGATGTCCCACCACAGCATGATGAGTGAAAGGGGAGAAAAAGGAATATTTTTTGTGGCACTGATGTGATTAATCAATAGATTGATGACTGACTACGACTTTGTGACATTGTCATTGACTATTTTGGTCTAATGAAACAAGCTACTGACTTCCATAATTACTGCATTAATTTATTTAACATTTCTATTACTTTAAGTTTTGCCAGGTTCCTAAAACTCTTTTTTATTTTTTTATTTCTTATTTTTTTTTATTTAGAACTATTAATTAATTTCTAAATACTGCATTATAGTAAGGCACAGACAATGTGTATTTCTCAAACAATTAACCAATTTTTACCTTCTTTTCTTTTCAGTGCAAATTTTCATCACAAAAAACCAGAAAGAATGTTCAAAAAATAGCATTTTTCTCTCTCCCCTCATCTCTTTTTTGTAAAGCAGAGGGCATGGAAAACGTACTTACTTAAAGAGTTTAATGAGAAGGTGTTTGATGCCGGACTATTTCTTCAAAAAAGTTATCATGCAATAGGAATAAAGTTCTTTTCTGTCCTTTAAAAAGAGAAGGTTTTGGAAAAAACATCAGGATGCAAAGAGGTTAGTTTCACTTTTTTTAAAGCAGTTAAGAAGTCAATGGTCAAAGTGATCGTGGATTTCATATGTTTTGAAAATAGAAAAGAAAGAGCTCCATTAGATGTTGGAAAGTATTTTTCCCTTCACTGAAATCTGAGGTAATGGTGATGCATTGTTAACCTGCTAACCTTACCCTGATTTAATGGTATCTGAAATAATGCTAAGATAATAAACAGGGTCAAGTAGTTCTACAATGCTCTGACTGCCACATTCTGTGTCTTGAATATTTTCGTTTTTGCCTGAGAGTGAAACAATGGGGGGAGCAGTTTGTTTTATTTAAATCTCCTGATAATAGAATAATAGCAAGAGTAAATGGCAATTAAGAAACTGATATTAAAAAATCTTCCAAAGAAATAAGCTATTGCTTATATTGAAGGCAAAACTCATTTCATTATGGAAGGGATAGGGACTAACATTAATTAGATTAAACATTCATTGGACATTGAATCAGGCCATTTCTAAATAGCTTTTTTTATGTTGGTTTACAAAAGACAAATTAATATGCCTTAATGAAGTCTGAAAATTTTCTTTAATCAATCCTAAACGTTATCTGAAAGCTGCTATGGTCAGAAACATCTGGCATCCTTAAAAGTGTTTCGTATCACCAAAGTGTTTCTGACAGAGCTTTAAGATATTCACTGTTCTTAAAATTCATGAAAAAGATAATAATTGTCAAGACCTTGTGGACAGAAACATTTTCTGCTTTGACAAGTAGCTCTATGTTATTCAATAGTGAATGATGTGTTCAAATGCTGCTGTCAGGTTTGCTAGCAATATGCATCATTCTCCTTTGTAATCAATATCTTCAATGGCTGATGACTAGCAGGGGACCAGAAGCGTGAGAACATTTAGCTGCTTGTCTTGCCATATATTGTCATTTAACTTCATCTTAGAAACTGCCTTCAGATGTCATTGAACAAAAGTAAGATGATACAGACCACCACCTTGAAATTAATCTCTTTTTTCATGTTGGTAGTGCCTTTATCTTGATGTAAGTCAACTCATATTGTCAGTACAACTAAAGAACAGTCAATAGCTGTGTAACTAGCCCTTTAAGACTCTTTTGTTTAAATATATATATATGTCTGTAATTACCAATTAATTTTTTTTATATAAAGAAGAATACATAACACCAATATTTTTCATGTATCTGCCAAGTGATTTAGGAAACTTCAGCTTATCTTACACATAATATTTTAAGAAAACACTATTTGACTTTGTATAATTACTGCTGATCTACCAATAACATTCCTTTCATTCATTGTAAAGTATATTTCACTTAAAAAATTTAATTCCCCCAAAACACAAAGGTGTGATGTTCTGTTGTTATTTAAATGGTATTTTCCATAAGAGTTTCAAATTATACTACTGACATTTGAGGAACTGATAACATTTTCCACAATAATTTTTAGCACAAACAATGTTATTTCCTCAGCCTAATTACTGCTTTGTTGTTTTTCCTTGGTCAATGACAATATTAGTTCTATTTTTTGTAATAATATTGCACTGGTGACAGTATTATTTTATCCAATCCTCCTCTTTTCCCCTCTCTAAAACACATCATCACCTTTTCATCTATATGACCTTCATCTTTTTCCTAGATGAGTAAATACTTTTTTACTTCCATTAAACTTCTCTTTGCTTAGGTTGATTCCATTTCTTCCATATAATTCTTAAGTCCTTCCTTTACCTTCTGTACTTCCATACTCACTCAACAAATTTTTTGAGAGGGGTTTAAGGTACTTCAATTCCATGAGGAAGAACAAAGAACCCAACAACGTTCTCAGTAGTTTGAATCATAAACTTTTACTTGTAAATTTTAGAGAATTAAAATGCAACAAGGTACTTGGAAAATTTTAAAGCAAAAATTAGTAAAAATAAAGCATTTCTAAAAGCATTGACTTAACAAACTTTAACCCTTTTTGCAGAACTTGCTTGCACACCCCTCTCACACATACACACTTCAGTTGTATTGAGCCAGTAATAATTTTCTCCAGTCTCCCACATCTCAGTGTTATCAAGAAATCAAGAGCAATGAACTCACAGTCACTTTCTCACAATTTATTGAAATATTAATGGCTCCAGCCCATCTAGACCATACAATATTTTTAAAGTTCCCACATTTCACAAAATTTTTCACAGTTCAACTTTATTTTTTCAAGAAAATTTTAGATACTTACTCTGTATACTGAAAGAGGACTCATTTCATATTTTGTGACACACACATTATGTTGATAATAATTTATTCTATGCTAGTCTATTTAAATGACATTGACATTAAGCTATAGTATAGCATTATTTAGTTATTTTTTACTAATCAGATAGTAATATTTCCCCAACCTGAATCATCTTGCTTTCTCTCCCTGAATATTTTTATAACATTACCTCTATCTGTTTAATGAAATTTCTGTAGTACATCAACATTCATTAAAAAGAGGTTTTAGGAAGCCACATATCTTCTCATTCAGCTTTATTATAAGTCCCACATGCAAGTTAACAAAGCTTAATGATTTTTAAATAGTTTATCCCCTATACATCTCCACTAGAATATTACATTCCTTTACTAAAGGAAAAGAAAGTGCTTCAACAATTTTTTATTATATATCCCTGTTTCCTTCAAAATATATAAATTATTTCTTGAAAATTTCTAGATCTTCTCATTTCTACACTTTCCTAATAATTGTGTAAAATATTGCCCCATCCCTCTTAAGACTAGGTTATTTCTGAGATTTCTTGTGCTCCTATTTTGAAAACATCTGATTTTCTTAGTTTCCTAATTCTTCATTTTCCTTGATGCCTGCAGACCTTCTTGATAATTCTCTCCATTCAGTTATTAGGTTGAAGATTATTTACCTTATTCTGTTATTTTAGTTCCTAACATTCTTGCTTACTCTATACAATGACTCATCTAAGTCCATTCAGGTTATTCAGTCATGCTAGATGTCTTGGACCAGGTTAAAGATCAAAAATTTATCATAATTAACCCCTGGTTGGGTAATTTGTACTAACGAATGGAGGTTATTTTATACAAATGCATGTTTAGCTGTTTATTTATCTAGATAAATATCTAGATGAAAAGGGTATAATATTCAGAGATTATAAACACTTTCCACTGTATATTTTGATTGTGAAAAGAGCTTATGAAAATGAGCAGATATAATTCTAAAGTCAGATCAAATGCATATTCAATGCCTTTTCTGCTTGTGATGCAGTTGATGCATGATAAATGAAGTTCATGTTTATTTCATCTTCTTTTCCTTTTACTTTTCTATTACTTTTCCTTTTTAGTTCTTTGTTTTCTTTATCTGCATCAATACATCTGTCACCCTAAGCAGCAAAAGGTGTAATACTTAGAATTCTTTCATTCTTTTCTATATATCTCTTAAATATTTCTATTCTTCTATTGTAATTTACAATAAATTAAACAGATCTTTCTTAAAAAAATTAAGGATTCTCTAATTAAATACTGTGTGAAAGAGAAATCATAAACGTGAGAAAGCAAAACAGTAGAAGATTGCAACATCTTCAAAGAGAAAATGGAGACTGAAAGAAGTTGGTGGAAAGAAATGAGATTTAATATATAAGAATTATAAATTATTTTTCCATGTTTTATTTATTTATTATTTTTTTATATATTTAAAAATTAAATAGACACAACATTTTTTAAAGTTTTTCTGAAAAAATAAACATACCTGTTTGTCTGAGTAATACCATTCAAGTCACTGAAACAAATCTAAATAAAAACCCACCTGAAAATTTATACTGATATGTATATAAATGCTAAACTCTGCACAACAACCTCATCTGTCTCAATGAGTTCTTTTCATTATCATGCTTTCAAAAGATGGACTACATTACCTATGACCCAATACATTTCCCACCTTTTCATCTAAATGTTTGTATTTCCAATACAATATATTACCTCAACATACAGTTTAATTAACTACAGTATCCATCATAGTCCAAGTTTAAGGTTATTTGTGTAATGAAGCATTTATTTCTATTTTTATAACCAAAGCATGATTTCTACATTTATTAAAGCTGTGTATATATTTTTTCCTGATTTCCCGATTTGTGTGATTTTAAGACATTTCCATAACATTTAAAAGTGCATGGCATTTATTCAATATGGTATATTTTATCCTGAAAAATATTTACCTGTAAAAATCAAGAAATCAAGAAACTTTTCTGCAAGATGATGCATCTGATAAAATTAAAGTGCAAATGGAAGCTTTGAATATATCTTCTTTTTCAAATGGGTAAAACAAATGGGTTTTTTTTTTCTCAGTGCTACAAGTAAGATTTCCATTTGAGCATGAACATATAGTCAGCACTTATTCCTGTATGGCTTTGCTAAACCTTTAATTCTGTAAATGTACTGGGATTGGCTTGGATTAGACAACTTCCTTCATAGCAGCCCATCCATTGCTGTGTTTTGTATTTCTGGCTAAATTGGTGTTGATAGCGTGTTTTGGTTCCGATTTTGCTGAATTGTACTTGCACAGCACCAAGCCTTTTACTTTTCTTTCCTTCCCAGCCCAAAAGTAAGTAGGCAGGGGGTGAGACTTCTGGAAGGAACACAACCTGGACAGCTGGCCCTAAATGAACAAAGGGCTATTCCTTGACATATAATATTATGTTCTGCAATGAAAACTCAAACAGAGGGAGAAGAGGAAGGGGCAATATTTGTGATAATGGTATTCTCCTTCCCAAGCAACTGAAAGAATGGTGTCTAGTGCTCTACTGGCGCTGCAAAATGTAGATATTCACCTATTAATAGGAATAATTAGTAGGCATAAAATATTTTGTTGTACTTTTGTAACAGGACAGATTTACCAGAGTTAACATGAGTTTATCTTTTACTTTGTTGCCATGTCAATGAAATCACTCATTTTCTTAGGCCAGTTCACCTATGGCTCCTCTAAAACTTCTCAGCAACCCGCACTATAATTTTGCAGAAAAAGAGATAAACTGTGGTGAGATGCCAGGAATAGATTTGCAGCCTATGTTGCAGCAGGGCAGCAGAGAACAAAGAGAATTGAAGATTTAAAGCTATAGGTGTTAAGACTCTCTTCACTACATGGTGTCTCCACTGAGAAAGGGAAGGACCTAGACTGCCTGTCTATTTGGTTATGGTCTGTTAACTAACTGTGCTAATTAATTGTAAGCAACTAAGGTCTTAGTATTTGGCATTAATAATCAAGGTCCTTAATTTCATTTTTTTAATATACTGTATTTTCATGGGTTTAAATGCCAAATGCTTTCTAGTTCTGCTGAGAAGGATGCATTTAGTCATGGGAACTGGATGGCAAAATCTCTGTGGCTTTCCACTGCATCATGCAGAAACATAAATATCAGTTTACAGAAGCACATAAGGATGAAAACCTGCATTGATCCAAACTGGAAATGCATCTGAGTTCACTGCAAAGATGGTTGTTGATAGCAACTCAGTTTTTGGCCTGAGTATTTTAAACAAACCCAGATTAGATCCCTTCTGCTCTCTCTACTTCATTTGTTCTGTGGAGGAAAACAAAATCATATGTTAATTGGAAACATTAAAAGGAGAAGTCAGTTGGAGAAATTCAGTCCAATTACCTATCCTATTTTTAAGGCTATGAAACCTGTAGCTAGATTTTCTTGTGCCACACTGAACTGTGGATCACTTAAAAACCAGTTTTCACACATATCAAAAATGACATTTTACAGCTTTAAAGAAAATTTGAAAGAGTTGTTTACAAATCTAATCTTTGGCAGGAGACAAGCCCATCTAGGCATTAAGGTGTTGATTAACACAAATACAAGGCTCCAGGAGTGTGCGAGCTATATCCATAATTTAGAACATTTTAATTATTACCACAATGGAATTCTGCCACATATAAGTATTTTGTATTCCACATTATAATTAACACATTGTTGAAATCTTGGGGGAAAAAAAGCAAAAAACAACCAAAAAAGTAAAAAACCCAACCAAACTAAACAACTATATGAAATAGAAAATAAGTAGTTTCAAGAAGAAGCAAGTTATTCATAACAGTTGGTAAAATTGACACAACTCTTAAAAATACATCTTGTATTTAAATGCAATATGCCTATTTGGTACGCTTCTGGACAGATGAGTTTCTGTTTACTTTATTCACTTCTGACATATCCTTTTGGTGCCAAATTTTTAAGTCTATGTAAAAAAAAAACTTTATAGAACCACTTCACAAGATGAAGAAACAGATACCTGTTCATCTTATTTATTTAACCAAATCTAGCAAACAAACATGATTGAAAAAACTTTATTTAATGAAGATAGAGGATCTGTCCATCACCTTAGGTACCACTAATGGATAATCCTATTCTCATCTGAATGGAAAGCCAGTCTTGTCAGTCTCAGCTTTTATAGAGAAAGCAGTTTAGAACCTCTAACGAAGTGAAAGGTCACTTTTGAGTCAACAATATTGTCATTCCGGATGGCTATGGGTTTCCTTTGGTTTGATTTGTTTTTTTGTTTTGCTTTGATATGGGGTTTTTTGTTGTTGTTTTGGTTTTTTAATTTAAAGCATTTATTTTTTCAATAGTCTCAGAGTAATTCTGATAATTAGAAAATTTAGGGCAGTATTTTGGACAGTTTCTTGGCAGAAAAAAAAAATCTTTTAAAGACCCAAATGGGCCATGGCAGCAACTGTGTAGTGAGAATCGGATGCATAAAATAGACATAATGCCACAGAACTGGTGAAGTAAAAACCCAAAACAAACAAACAAAATTTAAAAAATCAGTACACTTGTCTGAATATTTTTTATCTTTCTTTCCACCTGCATAAAATACTCAAAATTCCCATGCACTGCTGATTAGGACCCCATTTGAAGTTGTCACAACAGGATGAAAAATTTGACCTATATATGATCATAATATGCAAATTCATTCAACTTGGGAATGCTCTTACTTATTTCACTGGTGAATGTATTTTCATTGGATAATAATACTCCTCTAATGTAGTAACTATTAGACAATAAAAACAGTAATACAGATGGCAGGGTGTTCTTCTGTTTGTTATTTGTTTTGTTTCGTTTTTACTTGTTCAGTTGATTTTCCTAGTGTTGGTGGAAAATATTGTGAATTCAGCAACACAAATGCTTCATAGTATGCATATTTGTTAAAACACCAAGAGCACTTCATCTCTAGGCCTATAACTTTATTGATTGACTATTGTTGCTTTAGGAATAATAAATAATGAAGATAATATCCATTTACATTTTTAAATGAGAAAGCTTCCTCAAGAAAATTAAATAAAATTAAATTGAAGATAATTATTTGTCCATGATGTGCAGGATTAATTTATTTCTTTACTGATAACATACCTTACCACTAAAGTTGCCAGAGCTGTAGTATGAATCGCAGAAAACATTTGCTCAGATTTTTTTTTAATGGAAAAACTTTGTCTTATCTAGAATTCAGATTCTAGCCCTACACATTTAAGCTTTAAATTCTTACTGTTTGTGAACCTTCAGGATTTCTTGGATGTATATGACTGAAGATAATGTTTCAATTAAAGATAATTTATTTTGTATTCTTAAAAACATGTTAGTGGATCTTAATTTTTTTCCTTAGTTAGAAAGACTTCTATGTAACAAATATGTGTTCTACAGATTATATGGCTTAATGGAGGCATTGAAACATTGTCAGTCAGTCACTGTCATTGTCAGTCTATTCAAGACCATCCATAGGAGGTGGTTGTGAAAGACAGGTGGGAGACTGGAGCATTCTGCTCCACATGAAGACACATTGAGGTGAGTTTATCACACCTAGGTGTGTACAGTGTTTAAACTGCACAGGGTTTAGGGAGAAAGACACCTACATTTTTATATTGGTGCATCTGAATATGTTCTAAATAGTTACACTGCCTTTTTATAGGCAGTGGATTTAAATGATGCACTTAAAGGAATCTAGAGACTGACTCAGATAATGCAATTACTTGTCCACACACAAGAACCTAGTCTCCCTAAGAAACCCAGGTCATATATAAAGGGATTACAAATATCAAAGGCAAGAGATATCTGAAACTTGCTCCAGTAGGAGATTGAAGCAAATACAGCAACACAAATAGCACTAAATGCCTATTTTCACACATCTGAATTTCTCAGCAAAGGGATTCAGTGTCCTGAGTACATCTAAGTTTGGCCTCTAGCTATCTATCCACAAAACAATCACCAGTTTATATTTTGTCATACCAGCCAGTGGACAACTTAGGGTAGTTCAAATGACATTACAGTCCTGTGTACACCATACTGGTACTGTCCATTAATTATCTAATTTAAGGACAGCAAAATTGTTTTGTAGGCTCCATCAATGTCATGTACTCAATCATTATTGAATATAATAGAAGCTTAGATACCCATCCTATTTTCAAACACTGACATTCTGGATAGCCAGTTGATTATCTGAGTACACAGTTGAATCTTGCCAGAAGTGCCTTAGAAGGGATTACCATATAAATGCTTGCAGAGGCTATTGGCAACTCTGAGAACTACAGAATATCCAGAGACCACAAAATCAGAACAATAGAATTAGATTTGGAAAGGACCTCTGCAGATCATTGAGTCCAACCTCCAGTACAGATTCTTGTAAAACAAAAAGGCTCACAGGATTCATCAATCTAGGGGCTTTTCTCAAACACAAAATGTCTTAGAAACAGAATGATGTAACAATAGATTTATTCAGAATCTTGATTTGTTTGAAAAGCCTGTATAAGTCCATGCTAGTAAATTAAATTCTGTTTATACTGTTTAACAGTGCATATGCTTGTACACCAGTGAATGAGAACGCTTAATATGATCTTACATACATAACCACTGAGTCTCAGGTGATATATTCAATAAGTTTCCTGCTTGGATCATTAAAATAAGCTTTTCTACCCTAGATAGTGTGTTGGAAAGAGATTAGGATAGGAAATATTGGGATTTTGAATGGATAAATTAGTTCTAATATGATTGTTACTTGGCGTGTGCCATAAGCACAGTACTTCCTTCACACAACACACTTTATGAAAAATAAACTATATATCTAGTAAAATATAGAATTGTCTTGCACATAGGAAAAAGGGAAAATTAGAATTTTAATTATTTAATCTCTATAGTCCAGAGGGGAAAATCCCCACACATTTATGAGAGAGGTTTTTAGCTTTTTTCTATTTCCCCAGTGAATTTCAAATTTATGTAGTCTGTATATTTACTGAAAAACAGCTATGCAAGACAATTCTATTTAAATACTTTCAAAATGACTGATTTACTAGTTTCTGTCAGGAAATTTACTCTTTTTTTGCTAGTAGGTATTTGTCCTTTCAAGTAGCAGTGACATCAACATAGTCTACATCATGCTATTGCTCCTGTTCTTGAAAATCTGCCTCTTTCTGAGTTGTAATAACTCAGTATGTGATGTAATGTGACATAAGTCTTCTGTAATTGAAACATTGCAAAGTTCTCATATGTAGTCTCAGTCCCAAAAATAAGAGCAAATTCATCCATGGCAGAAATTACTTGAGAGGAGTTGGATCTGACTGGCAGCAATTTAAGAAAAAGGCATAATATGTGAAGTTGAATTGTATGTTTCTCATTTAATACTGGAAAAGGTTCAAAGGAAAAATTTTAATCGTATCATAAAAATTTAATTTTTTAACTCTGTAGATACTTCCAAGTAGCTTGCAGCACTTGAGGTATTGACATTACATGCTATTATACTACAAATAAACTCTCTCATTTTCAAATATCAATCTTTCAATATTTGTATACAAGTGTAATACTTAATAGAATTTTTTAAAAATGAAAATTAATTAAATTGTGCATTATCCTGTAAAGCTTTTCATAGTTTTCATAGTCAAGAGTTGCCTTATATTCAATAAAATCTCTTTTTTGGAGTTTAATTGGCTAAATGCAATGCCCCTCAAATAGGACATCATCTGAGGATGTATTGTTCACTCGTTTTCTCAAAAGCAGAAAGAGATATTCTGTGGTTTTGAAATTCATGTAATTGAACAAATGCTTTTTAGTAAATCTTTGTGTCTAGAATTTATGTCATTATATATTTCATTTTTTACTTTTTAATAGTGAACAGTAATAAATTTATTTATAACAATCTAGTTTTAAGTTATGTTTCTGATTTCTAAAGGTAATTTACACTAAAAATTACAGTCATTACTTCACAGATGAAAATAAAATGCATTAAGGACACTCTAGTTTGTCCCTATTAAGATATTCTTAATATCCATGACACTCTTGTTAATGCCTTTGACATTCAGACCCTACAGGAGAGAAAAAGTGGGAAAAATGCATTTATTACTGTAAATCAATCCTTTTCTCTACCAGAAATACTTCATAAAAGATTACTCCATGCTGTTAGATTGCACAGGAACTGATCCATACAGTGAAGTGCCAAGAACTCTCAAATATACAGGCTTGGTGTGCAGCTTGGAGTGTCAGCAAAATGTCAAATCTCAAGTTGGTGTCAGGAAACTGTCTGAACAGAGCCCTAAAGACAAGAATATTTTAGCTTTAAATGAGAAAAACTTAGTCTGTTGGCTCACCAACAAATGAGCGAAGAGACATTCCCTCGAAATTATCTGGAATGAACAGATTTCTCCCTCCCCTCTCCCCTCTTGTGAAGCCGAATCTTAGGAGCAACAAAAGAATTATGACACAGCATGATAAAATGAACAAAACTGTTCTGATGAACCAAATAAAAATTTAAAGGTTTTTGAGGGAATTAAACTGAATGCAATTTAAGGTGTCAGAGAAAGTTTTATAGTGATTTCTAGAAATAAACTGAGCTGCATGACTTGAAGAGAGTTTGAGTCAGAGCTCTGCAATTGGCCTCTTTAGGGTCATCTAAAATAAGAGGAATCAGGAAATGTAATCCTATTCTCAAAAGAGGTCGTCAAATAGTGCCTTGGTGAGCAGACAAATAAAAAGAATACAAATCATACACTTACAACTCATCCACAAAGTTTTAACCTCCATATTTAACTTTGGAAGGGGAGGTTAAAATTTAATTTTCCTGGTTTATTGCATGGATGCATATCTCTTTTCCAGTTTTTCCTCTAGAAATCAAATGTGGCAGATCTCAGAAAACCTTTACATGGGTTTTTTTCCACCTATCCAAGTGTCTTCTCAGTGTGATTCACTGAAATTAGGTATACAGGAAGGATATTAAGTAGCTAAATTGTAGAATGTTTTGAGTAGAAGGAATTTTCTAATCTGTGTATGAATGCTGTATTAATTCTGAAAAAGTCACACTGCTCTGATTAACTGAAACCTCTCATCTGAAATAGTTAAAAACTGGCTGTCGTTTTAGTTTATGTGGTTCAGGTACCAAGTAGATTCAGAAATCAGATTCTAAAGGGATAACTACTAAAGAAAAGAAGAACTCAATTTTCCACAAATATTTTCAATATAAGATGAAGTGGGACAACAGGACATGAAAACTGATTGTCTATTTACCTGCTGTGAAACTTATCTTTGTCACATAATGATATTAATAATCAATGACTGTATCTTAATTTCAGGGTCAAAGGCTTTCATGAGCCTGGAATTGCCGAACTCTCTCAATTCCTCTTGCTCATCACATTCAACTCCAGATAAATTTATTCTCAGAGACTTTTAACAGCACATAAACCTCCCCTAAGAAGCAAGGATTTCTCATTGTAGTTCAACAACAAAGCTCTTTTTTTGGCATAAAAAATAGAGAATGGGATCTCAGACAGAGGTCTGGAATCACAGATTTCCCATGTACACATCCATTTTTTTTACAGAAAGTAGAAAAACTCCTAAGTCTTATATAGTTTACAGTAAATTTAGAAACTTCATGCAGAAGCTTTTTGACTGACATGAAGGGGTGAAAGTACAGAAGTCACATCTTTGTTTTCAAAATGAGTGTAAGTGTTAGCATCACTGAAGTAGTCAAGGAAAGGACTAAAGTGTTTGGTTTACATTACTTTTACTTCCAGGCTAGAGAAAGCATGGATTTATTTTGGTGATCTAACCGCAATCCTCAGTGGAAGGCTTGCTGAATAGATGGTTCAAAACCCACCGCACAACTCAACACAAATCCGACAGCCTTGGCACAGGGAAAGTGTACACAATCCATAAGAGAGTAGCAGAGGTGCTGTAAGTCAGACATGGAGTGCCTTTTGCAGAGAGGTATAGAGATGTTAATGCACAGAGCCCTTCAGCACTGTGCCTTGAACCAGCCTGTGCTATAAACCTCTCATTTTCTTGTACAATAAAATACCCCAAATTTACAAAGAAATATAAATGCCATAAAAATATTGTCCCTGGTCTAAATACTGTTTGTTTCCTATGAATATACATGTTCTTTTTGTAGTATACTTTTAAACCATGGACCTGCCGAGGGTTGAGTAAAGGGTAACTAGAATATAGACAAGGTTCTTTTGGAAGAAAAAGAAAAAACCGAAACAAAAAACCAGACTTAAATATGAACACAAACCATTTCCTAATGTTTCTGAAATACAGGGCACTGGTTCTGAAAATTTTTGTAGTCCCCTTGAGCATCCACATTATAAAGTAATGGGTAAATTTGCTTTACCACTCCCAAGGGCATGTTTTTTTAAGATTATCTGCTAATGAAAAAAATATCAAAATAGTACATAAAAGGGAAGAAAAAATCTCTTATTTTATATGAACACAAACTCAGTAAGATTTCAGAATTGGACAGATTAATGACCTGTATATTCAGATCATAAAAACTTTTTCTCTGAAGTTTTTCACAGAAAACATCTTTTTTTAAAAAAGCTACATTTATTATTTTCATATTTAGCAATTTACATTTTTTTCTTAGATGTTTTGGCCCTTTTTTATTCATAAAATACAACTATTATTCTGAGCACTGTATATATTAAAATATTTATAAGATCACAAATAAGCATTAATATTGTTTTAAAATAATAACATTGAAAATGTTAAACCATCCATAATATATTTTCTTAACACTAAGTCATTTTAACTTTCTGCTTGCTTATTTGCTCCTTATACTGTTTTATAATCCTGAATATATAAAAACAATTTATTCATATTCGAAGTCCTTTATGGTTCTAATACATTCTGGGCATATGTTTAGGAAAATCAATAAACCACCTTGCAACTGGAATATGAAATATCAATATGGCACTGCTTTTCTCATGTGTCTAATAAGACACATTAGTATTCTTCTCCTGCATATAGCTTATAAAATCTTAAAATTCATATCATTATATTATTCATGTCCAAACTCTAGAAATGGGTTTGATAGATAAGGCTTAGGAAGACAAAAGAGGAGATTTGTTTGTGCAAAGATTATGTTAAATGTGCTGGAAGCAGTAGTGAAATCTCAGGAGGAGAAATAAAAAGCAAGCAGGCGATCTGTGCTCCTCTCATCTCCCTGCAATTCCTAGAGGTTGCATATAAGAAGATTATGAAACAACACACAGACACAATTGAAAAGCTTCCTAATGAAAACAAATTTGCCATGTTTGATGACTTATATACATCATCATTTTTTGACAGCAACATAATGTAGAAAGACAATTTAATGAAATAAGAAGATTTCACTTTCTAAGCAAATTATTTGGAGAAGTGTAGGGATGGTCTCCCTGGGGGAAAGATCAAGGGAAGCCCATAAGCATAACACCCCCTGGTGGGTTAGTTCACCAGGTGGAGGACTTCCCCCTGCAGTTGAGGAAACTGTGGTTTGATCCGGGGATTGGCCACACCCACAGAAGTTGTTATTGGTTATTCTGTTTGTCACTCTGACACCTACTTCTGGAAAGTTCTGTATCATTCGGTTAATGA
>VZTZ01028368.1:101093-166198 GCA_013400955.1 Drymodes brunneopygia | reverse complement strand
GGGGAGGGAGGTGCAGCTTTTGCAGACAAACGGCAGCATTTTCTCTCCCCCCGCTCTACTCTCTCTGTCTCTCTGGGCCTAACCTTAAAGCTATAGAACTCAATATTTGGCATAAGCAAGATAGACGATTGGGGATATAAGGATCATATAGTCAACCCAGGACAAGTTTAGAAACTACTTGTATGAGTTTGCTGGATGAATAGTGCTGAAGTTTTTGATACTCCATGGAGAAAATGAGGACCTAAGCCTGGAAAAAACATTTTGATTCATCCAACTAGAAAAGAAGGTAAGCTATTGGAGAGAAATTTTATTTTAAACAATTGAAAGGGGCAAATTAGTGTTTTTTTACAAAAATGGTCAACTTGCATTCATGGATTTTGAAAGAAAAGTTTGAACTTGCTTCTTTTGGAAGCCTAATGTGCCATGTTGTTCCCCAAAAAATCAAAATGAAGCTATGTTTAAGAGCCAGTAGTGTCTGGATGATTTGTAAACAGCTGATACAGAGACCAAAGAGCTTCTACATGTGGGTTATTCCCAGTTTCCAAAACAATTAAAGGAAAAATTGCCATGTGACATCAATACATTAGTCCAAAAGTTAGTATTCTGGGATTTTCAAAGCTTAAACAAACTGAGAAGGAGGGAAGCAGATTTTTTTCCAGTTTGACTAACCCAAGCCAAGAATTTGGCTTTTACTGGGTGAGTTGCTCTGAAGATCAGTTGCTGAACTTTTCTGCTGAGATTCACCCCCTAAGGAACTTCCATTACTGGCCCTGTGGCTACACTAAGTAGATATCTCTTTACCCGGAATTCCTGTTGAATACATCTTTCTAAGGTTCCTATGAAAAAATTTATGTTCACTGTAAAATGTTGTTTACTTAGTTGCACTCTGAAAGTTAGGACAAACCCCCAAAGATTTGGTGCTAATGATGTAGTGGAAAAGTTCTGTAGATTTTAAACCAGAGCAAAATATTTGAGGAATAATGAGACTGAATGGTTTTGTTGGGTTTTGTTGTTGTTGTAGTTTTTTAATCTATTCACCTGTCATCTTAACACTTCAAATTTGCATTTGTTTGATCTTATATGCAGTATTTCAGTAGAAATTAACATAGTACTATTACTGTCACAATTTCTTTTGCCTTGTGAGTTTTGTTCCTTCCTTTTACTTTTGAACCAGTGTGCATAAAATAATCATTTTCTGTGTACCCAGAGAAAGTGGAATATAGGAATGAGCAAGGCTATTTTTGTAAAGCTTAACTTCTTCTCTAAGAACACAGTAAATAGTTTAGAAAATCTTACATGAGCACTGTATTCACAACCTCTAGAAAAAAAGCTGGGGCTTTTATTTCTGCCAGCAGTGTTCTTTTTTGTATTATTTACATTGTTTTAATGTGTGGTGTGAGACTGATAAAATACTTTATACTCTACCCTAGACTTGTTTGACCTCCAGCAATGGTATGAAAGAGAGCAAAGAGATATGTATGACATAGTGTTTTTCATCTGGACAGCTTTTTTCTGGATTCACCCTTCTCTTCTGGACTGTCTGTGGGGAAAAAAAAAAAAAGAAAGTCTTGTTCCAGTTCTATTGGCTTTATGTGAAAAACCTTTCCTGGTAAAAATAGTGTCATTTTCCTGATTAAATATATGCAAATTTACTCTTTTTTTTTTAAATTTATTTTTTTTATTTTATTTAGCAAATGTCAGTATCTTCTGTTGAGCTTTCTGACATTTCTTCAAGGATAAACTGCCTGCATAATATGAAATGCAGCATTATATTTCTACATATTCATTCTTGAAAGGGCTATTACAAAAATTTTAATCATCCTTAAAAATCAGCATATGAAACAGCAAATGGTGAGCATGACCAGTCAGGAGAAGCTGCTGTGAAGCTTATCCATGTGTGAGTTTATGTATATTCCTTTCCTTCTTACTCTTAGTAGGAAAGTGGAGTCTTAGGGAGAATGTCATACCTGAAAGCTGATTTATATTTTTCAGTCATTGCTGTGTATCTGTCAGAAGACAGAAAAAGGAAAGGAGAATGAGGAATTAGAATCAGATTATTTTTTTCTTCCAGAAGAGGTTCAGTTCAGCAGTTTTTGCTGTGAAAGCATTTGATGTTGCTTTATGAACATGAGCATTTAAATTTATGGACTGCCCACCTGTCTTACGCTTCTTTTGTTGTCAAGGTTAGAACTGGATGCTTTTCTTTTTTCATAATAATAATTTCTACATGAATATAAAATTAAAAAAAGCAGAAGTCCATGACCAGTTCTCATTTTCTTCTGTGCAAAACAGTTGCCAAGTATTGTGAAGGACCCAGTTGTGCCATAGGAGGGAAGGTGAGATATTTTCATTATGAGAAAAACTGTGGGTAGAAATTCCTGGTACTTCCTCCTGTTCCTAATAAAAAATGGGATACCAGAGGGATATTATTTGTATACTAAAGCATGACTGATTTAAATTATGATAATGTGTTCATGCTACCTGTATTATCATATTTTTGTAAGACTTCAAAGCTGTGAGTAAATCCTCTCATACTCAGAAATATGAAGGATACTGAGGGCTAAAGAACCTGTAAATGCCTCTCCTCTCAGCTCTGTCCTTGGATATGCTTTGAACAAGCTTTAACAAGAGCTTCAGAAGTAGATTCCTATGGCTTTTTTTTTATTATTTTTCCAGGAAACAAGTGATGGGTTTTTCACATTGAAGCCAAAGCAAATAACAGAGGCTTCTCTTACATTTGTAAGTGCATTTTTGATATTTATTAATTTTCTGAATAAAGTTGAAAGAAGCAAGGAAAAAAACAGTTATGAAACTGACTGAGTCTTGCTTCACAGTAAGTTCAAAATAGGTAATGCCTTCCTGAAACTCTTTATAGTGAGATTATACATACATGTATTTTTTAAATTTATGATTCTGTAAGAGTGTATACTGTTTTGTATTACAATCATATATGTGTATTAATATTCCTACCAGAATTGGCATACATTGATTGTCTACCTTCTGTTTTTAAAGATGGGCAGGCAGCATTTAGAGAACTAGATAAGCAAGTAGGCTCCAGCTAGGGCAGGATTCTTCTTCTTTCAGCAGCAAAAATGATATGCAGACAATATTAAGTGTAATTTCACTTACCTCTCAGTCCAGGCTACAAGGACAAGTCTGTTTATTCCCTGACACTCCCAGATGTCCCAACAGAAAGATTATTATAACTGCTGAAGATGTGATTTTGAAATCAAATTACTTGAACAATATGTTAACACACAATATATGTGAATGATACTAAAGATAGGGTGGAGTTTCAGTTTAAGTGACCATTGACATCTTACATTTTAGGAAACTGTGTGTAATTAAATGTGTATAAGCCATGCAGGTATACTACAGATAAGTATTTTTATTAAGATCTATATGAAAGCTTTTGCAGCAGTTAAAATAAACCAAGATACTGGATGTGAAATTTGGAAATCCCTTTTATACAAAACAGGATAATTAGGTTTGGAAAACTTTGTTATAGGTAGATTTTACATTCAGCATTAAGTACTTGGCCCTTATTTTAAGCCAAACAAGCAAGGTAACATGGTCTCATTCCACTCATTGTAAGCTATTTGGACAAGCTTTTCCGTAAGTCAGGAGTGTTAGATTGTAGGTTAGACTTGGTTGTCTCAAATGTCTTTTTCAACCTTGTTAATTCTCTGATTCTGCAATTCTGAGTAAGAAAGGTTCCACATAATCAATTAGAGAGACACCCTAATATTGCCAAGATTTGGAAGGAGGCACATGAACAGAAAGGAAGAACAATTACAGTCCAGTCAGAGAGACACCTGCAAAGCTGTCAGGGAACTGGAGACCTTGAAATGGCAGAAGCCACTTCAGCAGAGGTTGTGCTGTACCCATTGATGGGATGGGCAAGGTCACCCTGCACTGGTGGGAACCCAAAATGACACTAAAAAGTTGTGTAATGGGTGTGTGGGCAACACACTGACCAGAGGAATCACCTCTACCGAGTTCAGCCTGCAGTTAGGCTGATTTCAGTGCAAAGTGGAACTGAAATGTTTTATGGCTGTCATTACCACAGCATCTCAAACCTTCAGTTGCTTGAAGTGTTAATTTTCTCAGTGTTCCCATGAGGTGAAGAAGGGTCAGTTCTGTTTTATGAGAGGAGAATTGGGGCACAAAGCATTTTCCCTAAGTCTCAGCTCCTGAGTCCAATAAAGTACACTGCAGCCAAAAAGGATAAAGCAATATCTGCGAGCACTCCTATTGCAAATGCAGCCTTTACTGACACAGGACATTACAGTTCCCCAAACTAAATAATATATACCAGTAGAATTTTCTACTTTTTGGTGTCACTGTGTTGATATAAAAATAATAGTTGAAAAAACACAGTAAACATTAGCAACATGAATGTGTGGTTTTACAGTCACCTGGTGCCAATTTAGCTCAGCCTATCTTGTGAATCACAACCCCCCCTTGCCCACATTCTTTGTGTACATATTCCCATCACCTGCTTTGTGTCACACCGACTTATCCCAGACCCTGAGTGCACTAGCTCATTTCAGTGATCTGGCTCAGAGGCACTCATTTTGTTTGTCCTCAGGGCCAGGTTTCACCTGGCAGCAGGAATAGCCAAGGGATGAACAGGCAGGGACGATGCGAGCAGGGGGTGAAGTTTTCAGAAGCAGCACAAGCTTAGATCTTAAACTATCACATAACAGCACCACTACTTTTACAGCACCAGATGTTGCATTAGCCATCCCTCATCCTTGTGAATACAGCAACTGGCAAGTCTACTGAATACACTTTTGACTTTTGCTCCAGAGAAATAAAATAGCTTGTCTGAGGTCCCATAGGATACCTGTGGAAAAGCTACAAACAGAACGGAATCTTTTGCACTTTAATGATTGAGACATGCTCTGCAGAGGGCTTAAACTTGTTATGCTGTATGTGAAACATTTATCACCCCCCACTGCAGTCTGTAGAACATTTTTGTAGGGTGTTTTTTTTTTTTTTTTAGAATGTTTGTCTGTGAACAAATCTATTTGTAGTAGATAATACAGCTGGGGAACTCCAATGGCACATCTCCAGCACACTCCTCCCTGAAATACTGAAAGCACTCTGGTGATAACCTTTGGGTTTATTGGCACTCTGACCTAATTTTGATGGCTAATAATTTTTTAAATTTTAATTTTTTAATTGTTCGAAGGTTGAATGGCAAGCAGGAAACTCATTCAGCTACTGTGTAATGTAGGATGCATTTTTCACATGTGGTAATGAATCACTTGGGGGAAGAACAGCTGAATATGACTCCTCTAACATAATAAACCAAGGGTTCATCAATTCCAGGTGCAACAATTTACAGTGTTAATATGTAATAGAACAGAGAGCTGATTTTGATTTTCAAGGACTCCCTGAATTGCCTAGAAGGAGAATAAGTGGCAACAGAATTGAGAATTTATTTTTGAAACCAGCTGACCAAGGAAGTCCAGATTGCTCTGTAAATTACATGGCTTTTCAGACAGCAAAGGAGTGCTCCATGTGTAATCACCTCCTTCACTAAAAATGCACCATGGCCTTTCTTTTAATCTTGTGCTCAGTGAGTATGGAGCTAAAATGTTTTCCATCTGCTCCTATTTTCCTCAGATAACGTCAGTGAAGTTTCACAGATGGAGCTGCAGACATCAGGCAAAATTTACTTGGGCAAAGTAATAAAACCAACCCATTATCAACAAGTTTGAGAAGAAAACAATGGTGGAACAACTATGAATATTTATTTATGACTTCTTAGTTCAGATGCTAACAGTCACTGTAAGGAATCATAGAATAATTAAGGTTGGAAAAGACCTCTAGGATCATCAAGTCCAACCATTAACCCAGCCATGTTCTCCATGTATCATTCATTTTCCGGCAATAATGATTTTTTTTCTCCCTAGATTTTGCTTTTCTTGAAAGCAATTTCTAGGACTTGTGATATATAGGAAACACACTGGGGTAGAAGGCAGTGAACTTGAGAAGATGTACAACATCTGTGATCATAAGAACAAATTACCCTCACTATACTTAAAATGTGAAAAATCACAGGAAGAAGACAATTAATCACCATTTAAGAGCAAATGCTGCCAGCAGCAATTGCTGAAAGAGCTGGACCTGAGGCAACTGGTGTCCAAGTCTCTTGAGAGCAACTGGAGCTGAATTTTAAAATAAAACAGCACTTAGAAGATGCTTTGAGTTAAAAGGATGGCAGTGGTTTTGGAGACTCACATTATTCCACTAAGCAGACATCAACTTTCTCTCCTACTGTGGCTTGACTTCCCAAAGGAGACGTGGCTGTGCAGTCAGGAATTGGCACACTGAGCTGATATGGGGGAAGTGTGGGTTCAGATACCCTCAGAAGTGGCTCCTGCTGAGTGCAAACTCCAGTGTTAGGGTCTGGGGCAAGGAGACGACCATCAGCTCTTCCTTTTCTGGTGTGTGCTGGAAAAGAAGAACATTTTTAAAACTTTCAGAGCTCAGCATAACACGAAGCTTTTTTTCATGTCGCTGCTGCTATTCTTGGCTCCTACAGATGCAGAGAAGAGCTTTGGGTATCTTTCAGATTAAGACTTAAGACTTCAGTTTCTGGGACAAAAATAGATAAGGTATTTTAGCACTGTAATTTCATGTAACAAATGCTCTTGCTGGAGGTTTATGGCATTGTAAAAAGTGAGAAGCAATCTACTCTGTATGAGGTGGCCACAACTTTGTGTCTTCCAAATGATAACACCACCTGCTAATTTGTATGGTTGGCTGTGGGTCTGATGGATCACATGCAGTTCCAGAGGGTGTCTGGTGCTAGACAGCACCTAGATCACCCAGGAGGAAGGGGTGGCAGCTCCATGTGCTGGAACTTGTGAACAAGAGGGAGCAGCAGCAGTGAGGGAGCTCCAGGTTGTCTTCCTCAGTGGAGCATCCTGCAAAGATGGAAAAAGCTGGCTGCTCTGCTGGAATAGCCACCACCCTTTATCCACAAGGAGCTTCTAAAAAAAAAGTTGGGGTTTTTTTTTGTTTGTTTTTTTGTTGTTGGTTTTGGTTTTGGTTTTTTTTTTATTTTTTTTGCCTAGCAGGTAGTAGGAAGGCACCCACCAGTGCTGCCTCTGACTCTCTCCACTGAATCCCAGAAATCAGGCCAGGAGCCCTGGCCACCAGCCCAGGCTGGGCTGTGATGGGCTATGGTGTGGGCTCATGGCTGGGGATGCTCCCTTCTCCACTCTCCAGCCAGGAAAGGACTGGATTCAGAAGGCTGCAGACTTGCCCAGGAAGGACTTATACCCTTAAAGTATAAGTTTTTAAACTCAAAACCCAAGACACTTTTGTAATGATATTTTTAAGGCTTGGTGATCATCACTTTTCCCCGTTTCTGCTGGCAAATCTCCCCTCACATCACCCTACACCAAATGCAAACAAGCACTGTGCAGCTGCACTCTTCTGTCCCTCCTCACTTCATGTCTGCTTTGGTGTCACTGATTGGTGAAGAAGGTGGGTAAACAAGCTACAAGCCAGCTGAAATTTGCCTTTCATCAGGAATACTCCCAGCTGGACAGATGCTGCCAGAGGCTGACTCTTTTATGCTGCCTAAGCAAAGTGATGGAACTGATTCAGTGGAAAGGATATTGCCCTACATACTTGCTATTTAAATAGCTTTCAAATTTAAAAGCAGTGTCTTGATAATTTTTAAAGTGCTCAATGGATATCAAGTAAGTAATGCAAAAATAATATCATCTTATTAGGGGATTTCAGTGTGCACCAGGGATAGTGGACACTTAGTAAATTCACCTGACAAAGAACATTCAAAAACAAGACAAATATTAAGATATGGTGTCTGCAATTCCCAAACTTCACTCTAAGACATTGTTTTGTTAAACAATAGTGCTTAGGTAAACTATTGTCTGTTTTAAGTTCAATATATAGCCACAATAGAAGATATTACAGGTAGATAGTTAATTTTATAGGGGTTTTTTTGTTTAAAAAAGAAGACAGGACAATATTGGATAGAATGGAATGCTTTATGGGAACATCTAATGTTCAGACTGTTTAAGAATAAAGGCATTTTTATGGTTATATTTTTACATATACTTTAGGTTCTCACTTTTATATTCACTTTAAGAAAATGTAATGGATCAGTTATCCTGATTATAACTGAAAAATTCCACAGCTATCTCTGTCCACTTGTTATTCAGCAAGTTTGCAATAACTAAGATGCATCTTAAAGCCAAACCTCCCAAAGCACAACATTTGAACATTCTCAGTACCTGGCAGTCAGTTTTTATTATTTTATTATTTATCTTCTCTCAATGTGGGAGCAAATCAACCCCACCTTCCACAGTGTCTTTGCAAGTATATTGACGTAAAAAATTGAATTTATCTATCATGCCCTAAAATTGTAAATGTCTGTTTTGAAGCAGCCTAATCAATGGCATCACTTCCAACACGTAGAAGATAGAATTCAACACAAAAGGGTCTGTGAGAAATTTTACCAGAAAAAAAATGCATGAGTTGAACAGTGTTTAGACAAAGAGTTGGAGAGAAGATGGAGCTATAACCTAAATATTTATATTAAATAGAAAACATCGATTCTAACTCTTGACCTAAATTTTCCTCTGAAAGGCTGTCCACAAGGGTAGGGACACCACAAGGGAGAGATGTGTAAGGATACCAAGAGGAAGCCACATGTGGGAAAAGGGAAAAAGGGTTCATTCCAGGACAATTGAACGTTGTGTAAGCAAAGGGAAAACCCAGTACATTTAGTTTTGGCAAGGAGCACATCTTCTGGTGTTTCCAAGGGAGGACTTTGCTCAGTGTCTTTCCCCAGACCCTCTTCTCTTCCACAAGCATGGAGGGAACACCTCACACCTCCCTCTGCTTCCAGCCAGGCCAACTCCATCCAGCTGGGAGCTGTGAGGATGGGCTGCAGTGGCTTTAGGCACAGCTCACCAGCTGCCCCCAGCTCATGCTCTGTCCCCTGGCCACTCCAGGCTGCAGCCCTGTCCCCTGGAGCTGCCCCTTTCTTCTGTCCAGCCTCAGCCAGCAGCTCCCAGCACAGGGGTGCAGGCAGGCAGGCTCCTGCCAAAACCTGAGTACTGGGGCTGACGTGGGTGCAAGGCTCCCTGGCCTGACACAGGCACTGCTTCCCTGCTCTTTCTCCATGGATTTCCTTCCTGAGCCACCTCAAGTACCAGCCACAGCTCTCAGGTGCCTTCCAGCCCTCTCTGGGCCACAAGCAGCTCCAGGCTCACTCTTCTTGCACAGGCAATTTAAGTCATGGAAAGGGTTTTCTACTGTGCTAAAAAAATAGGAAATAAATAGGAACTGTACCTATGATGGTCCATGTGAGTGATTAATTCAGTGTTTTGCTCAATTTTGGATGCTTCCTTTAGCTTTCTCACATCTCAAACACAGCTTAGTTTATTTCTTACCTCACTGATTCTTTAGTTAACATAACTCCACTTTGCAGGTATTTCCCAGCACACTGAGGCATAAGGAAGTGGTTCACTGCAATGAAGTATGATTACCTACAGTGGTCAGGACATCCTGAAAATCTGGGACTGCTTTATTTTTTAGAGGATTGAAATAAAGAATCATAGAATAACATGGATTGGTAGTGACCTCAAAAGGTATCTGGTCCCACATTTTGTGGAAAAGTGAGCCTAGCTGAGTTTAGGTAGTACCTTGTTCATTTGTCCCTTGAAAAACTCCACTATGTCCCTGTGGGGCTATTCTGAATGATTGTTGTAACTGTAAAAAAAATCTCTTATATCAAGATAAATCCTCTCCCAGTTCAACTTGCACCCATTCCCCCTTGTCTTCTCCATGTGACTCACGGTGAAGGGAGAGCCTCAGTCCTTCTTGTAGATGACCTTAAAGTACTGGAAAACTGTAATAAGGCCCCCCTGAGCCTTCACTTCTCCAGAGTGAGAAGTCCTTTTGCCTTCACTCATTACTCGCAGGGCAGGTTGTCTTAGGTTACATTGTAAGATGTACCCAAAAGTATTCTACCACCACCTTCATAAGCTGTTAAAACCAGGTGTTCCAAATCTCCTTCATGACTCATCCCTGATAATTTCAGGGGATATTTTCTGTTAATGGGCCATTGAGTCTCACTGCATGACTGATAAAAATACATCATCCCACTGCGAGATGCTTCACCCGGGGGGAGGAACCAAGCATTCCTATCTGGATATAATCTGAGCTTTGGAACACCACGAGCAGCCTTATCCACTGAATTCCCAGAGGACATGAGCTACATAACCACCAGTGGATCTTCAGAGGAAAATCAAACCCTTCTACAGGATCACTGCTTCAACAGAACTACATCTATCACTCCAATTGCACTGCAGCCACCATTTAATAGGACCAACACTCTGGCCAGCAGGGTGTCAGGTTGTATTCTGACTCTGTCAGTGTTTCTGTATTACTGCATTTATTTTAATTTTCCTATTAAATTGTATTTCTGACTTGGGATCTCCCACTGGTTTGCTTTCAAACTAGTACACAGGTCCCCCAGCCTTTGTACCATTTCCCATCTGTCCTCCTCTTTCTGACTTGTGGGGACCAGAACTGGACACAGCACTCCAGGGGCAGCCTGGCAGGTGCTGAGCAGAGTGGGATGATCCCATCTCTGTCTCAGCCAGCCTTGCCCCCGTGGGTGCAGCCCAGGATCTGATTTTCCTCATTGCTGCAGCCCTGCACTGCTGGCTCAGGGTCACCTTGTTGTCCCCCACATCCCTCTCAGCAAGGCTCCCCAGGCTCACAGATCCTGTGCTGGGCTCTTGGGTTGTGTCAGGAGCTGCCACTGGCCTTTGTTAAACCTGATGCTGTTTTTACTGGTCCACTTTCCAGCCTGTGCAGGTGTTGTATAGCTGGCAACAGAAGAAACACGTGGGTCTCAGAGCAGCAGTGGAATCTCCAGGCAGCACCGACCAATTTTATTTACCTTCTTTATTTACCTATTTTTATATGTTTCTAAAGACAATCAAGGATTGGTGAGAGGGGTCAACACCCCTGAAGGTTTACAGGACAAAGTCATGGTCAATCATCTTTCTCTACCCCAGGGAAAGGAATGAAAAACAATTCCACAAGTGTAAAACAATCCCGGCCAGTTAAGAAAAACAAGGACCATGTTTACAGAAAAAGCATGGGAAACTACAGTTATAGTGTCACAACTTATGGGGCCCTGTTAAACCAGGGCAACATGGAGGTTTCTCAGGAATAGGAAGCTTGGCACAGGGAACAGACAGGTTGCTCTGAATTCCAGCACTAGAAGCATGGAGTTGAGCTGGGATCAAGCTGCCAGGGTAACACAGCTTTTCAGAGTTGCCCTTGTTTTATGTTGAGATCAAGCAGCAAAATGAACTGCTAGTGCCCTCCCTGGATGAACCCCACTGGTATGTGGTATATTTACAGCCTCAGCCCACAGAATGGAAAAAAAAGATTAATTTATCAAATTTAAAAGCAGTGTAAATCAATGCCTGTGTTGTTTTAATTCCTTTCATACCCTGTGATCCCCAAAGGGAGGATCTTAAACTTCTGCAGTGTGTTGATCTCTCTTTGACAGGAGATGTTTTGCTGGAAATTTAAGGGTTAAGTCATCTTGCCTCTGTTTTATCTGAAGCATAAACAATAAAGAGGAGATCTGACATACCTAATGCAAATAAAAGAACTTATTCACAACATTTTAAAACTTCTCTGCTCCTTCCAAAGCATAGTAGGATTAAAAAAAACCCCAAACCAAACTTTCAGACTCTGTAAAATTAAATTCATGGCTTGTTTAATGGTGTATAAAACTTATCAGATTTCTGCTTTAAGTCAGAATTTAGAAAGAATAATGAACCTACGATGAGACACACCATCCCCAGAAATAGTATTATTCTTACTTGTCCTAAAACTGGCAGGGTGTCATTTCATTTTTTCATTCTGGTACAAGCAGACAGGGGATTAAAACAAGTCAAAAACCAATCTTAAGTAAAACAGACATGGCTCAGGGCTCAAACCAGAAACAGATCAGTTATCTTGTGACTCCATGCCCAAAAGTCGTGTAAACAGAAGCATCTTAAATCACTATTTAGTGCACAAACCTTGGCCTTGCAAAAATTGTTTCCAAAGACTTCTGCTTCAGTCTTTTATTTTCATTATAATATCATTTATGCTATTCTTATCTTTTTTAGGTGTATGAAACCAAATAGATAGCTTAAAAAAATGTATAGGGCATCAAGGTAATCAATATCCTTCATCATCAGTTTATGTACACGCACCCCTTCCATCTCAACTGGGAAGGATAAACTTTTCACAGTTCTTCAGATGGCCTGCAAGCACTGACGTCCTGTTTACTGTTCAAGTCAGTTCAGATGCAGCGCTGAATTTTAGGATTAAACATGTCCATTACAGAGGTTGCTATGGCAACAACTATACTTTAAAACTGAAATGTTAGTTTCATTATAGACTCCCTTTTCTTTTTCTGGTCATAGCCAGTAACCAGCTCATCATGCCAAGTGTTTGGGACATGCCCTGATGACTGATTTAATTTTGGTCATTTGCACAGCATCCACCCGAGCATCCCTAAATTCCATGCTTTGTTTTGTACAGAGGGCAATACACCTCTGGCCTGCGTATACCAAACTCATTTGTGTTATATATTTTGATACAATAGTCCATGCAGAGTCCAAAATTTAAGCTCAAGTTGTTTTGTACGTCTCAATTCAAGCAGAAAGCTTGGATAACTTTGAAAAAGAAGTACCAAACAATTCTGAAGCAATTTTTCTTCTGACTTTAGTGTTCCAGCTGTTTCAGAGGCCTCTGAGAAAATCAGGTAGGCAGGTACTGCTTGGACTTCAAGCTCTGCTGATTATCTCTGCATCATAATTCAGTGCTTTTGCTGCTTGACAATCTCTTGGCATTATTTGCACTCATATGGTTCCCCCTTTCCCTCCCAAATCACTTCAACTCAAACAATTCCTTGGTTTCCAGCTGCTAAATCAGTTTGTCTAGGGTGGCTAACTGAGAATTGCAGCATTTAGCAGAGTTTAATGGCATTTAAAACTAGCAAAATCCTGATGAAAAAAACTGCAGCAACTCTCTCAGCCCTTCCAAGCAAAGGCTGGTGCAGGCAGTCCACGGTGTGCCAGAAGGGTTTGGTTATAACCCACCATCCTCTCTGTTCCCATTCTCTCTTTCCATTCCCTTCCCTCTCCCCTCTCTGGCTGCCAGGAAGGCAGGAGCTCAGGCCAGCACAGCCAGTTCTGCAGCTGCTGCAGCTCCTGGGAGCATTGCAGGGCCAGTGAAGGTTTGGCACTCACCCAGCAGCAAGGAGGCAGCGCCTGCAGCATCCCCAGAGCCAGGACAGCTCCTCCTGTGAGCTCTGGGACCCCTGTGCCAGCACATCTCTGCCAGGACTGGTTTGTTACCACCTGGGAAGAGGGAGAGCAGAGTCTCATACTGTGTCCCCCTGAGCAGCATTAATGTCGTTAATTCTTTGTCAATGAGAGAAACATTGAGAAAAATCACCCCACCCATCTTAATTAAGTTGCCAATCTTTGTATTAAATTTTAAATCATACTTTTTTCCAAGCGCCTTTTGTTTCCGATTGAATGTTATTTTTTAAATGCTCACATTCTGCTGGTAAAAATATTACAATGTGTTTCTTCAAGATGGCTGGCAATTCTATTAATAACTTCTTAATGAAGTGCAAGGGTTTTAATATGTCTTAATCTAAGCTGAGCTAACATTTCAGTGTGAGTGGAATTAATTCAGGAACTTCAGATATGGTTTTCATTTAAACAAGAATCAGTGAGTGATCCAAGATTCGTGCATCAACACAGTTTTCTACCTAAAAAGGAATTTTACAAGAGAAGATTTTTATTTTATTGTTTATTTACTTTGAAGAAACAAAAGCTATCCATTAAAAGGATAGATTCATATTTTGTGTCAGGAGCTTGAACACAATGTTCTCACTCTTCCGTTTCCTTCCCCCAAACAATGCTCTAGACATTGCTGATACACAGCTATGGCATTCACAAGCATATTAAAGTTATTTACAAAATTGTTGGAGGCAGAGAAAGTCTCAGTACATGTCCCAGAACATATTGCCTTCAGAAACTCTAGTTATAAAGTCATTTCCTCTGGTTTAATCAGAGCCCTGAAATGTTTCAAATGGCACTGTATAAACAAAGCAAAATATTAAACAACATCCTCCCTGTTTCCCTCAGCAAGTGAATAACTCTGTATTTCCCAAGGCTCCATAAGACCTGAAAGAAAATGAAGCTCAAAGATTACAGTAGGACCTTGAGAGAATAACTGCGATCAGAGCATTGCCACATTGCATTTCAGTTTCAATTAAAAACATCTTAAAAACTGAAAAAAAAATTAAATTTGTGGCTCACAGATGAGTGCTTGCAACTTAAAAGTACTGCTGCATCTCATGTTGACCTGTTCAATGGAAATATTATCAACACTGCCTATTAATTCATCTGTCTGATCTGTTCTGCGACAGGAAAAAACAGTCTCCTTTCTCCCTGTAAGCTGGTTTTATTAGATGATAGAGGAAATGCCAAGGGAAGAAAAGAAAACTCTGCAGATAAATAGAAAGAGCTCATGTGTAAAAATAGTTTCAGGAAAAAGCAAACCCCACAGGTTTCAGTTCTGTTCAATGGATCCAGCCTGAAACACGCTCACATCAATTCAAAAAAAAGAAAAGAAAAAAACCAAACAGAATAAAAGCCACCAAAAACCAACCAAACAAAACCCCTCACAAAAAAACCCCAAAACAAACCAACCCCAAAAAAACCAAACCAAAAATCCCCCAAACAAACAAAAAACCAAAAAAAACCCCCAAATCACACAACAGCAAACAAGCAACAAAAAGCTTCAACTCAGGTGTGACCCATAAGTTCAGTTTTTATACAACCAGGATGGTTCCAAAGCCATTTTTCTTATTAAGGAAATCCTGAGTATGTTACTTTCATATTCTTGAACATAAGTCAAATGTGTGTCAAAAATAGAAGGGAAATGGTCACATAGTGCAGCACAGCTGACATTAATGAAGCCTCTTAATGTTTACGTTTTATTCCTTTTTATTTTTTAATTTATTTTTTATGAAGAGAAACTCTGCCAGAAGATTACAAGGAAAATTGTAAAGGAAAGTTATTTTTTGCTTCATCCTTTGCCCAAATGTATCTCTTCTTGTGGCTGTGAACAAACTTTCAGTGGTGAACTGGGAAAATAAAGGCAAAATATAAAACCACAATTCCTTGCTAATTTTTGCATTCCCTGTATTTCTTCTTCATGGCAGAGACGACATAATTTTTCTATAATAAAATAAAATGAAGTCTATTGTTAGAGAAGGGTAGGTGAGTCAGTGTCTAAAAAGAAAGCCCCAACTTCATGACCACTGATCCCAGCCAGCAGTCTTGACTCAGTAAGATTTTGTTCTCACCAAAAGTCAGCAAGGAAGTTGCAGTGCACACAAAACATGAACAACCTTGGATGCAAAAAGACCAGAGCTTTCTGATGGGCACATAATTTTCACCCACAACTACTATCACAACTGCTGAGTATAATTATTAGCACTGCACATGTCCTCAAAACTGAGCTTTATAGTTATTCTTTTACATCCCACCTAAGGATGTGTAAGTGCCCTGTAATTATTCATAGACTAATTTCTTAAATGGTGGGGAGTTTTTCAGGGCAGGATAGTAAGTAGTCACCTTTCACACTACACCTGAAAAGAAAAATTACTTAAGATAGGGAAATTATGCTCTTCTCTTTAAGAACATCAGCCAATTCCATAGTCCAAGATAATCTGGATGTGAGGAAGTGAAATAGTTTGAACAATGTCACACAGAGAGCTCAGTAGTATGAACCTGTTTATGCTCTCCTTGCAGCCAGCTGGAAGCACTCCACGGTGAAGGTGTCCTGCAGGGCTTCTTGTGGGGTTCATGGCAGCCTTGAGGAGATGGAGCAGGATGGGGCAGCCTCACCTCCAGCTCTGTTTGAAGTTTTGGTCTCCACAATACAAGAAAGATATTTAGCTCTTAGAGAGTGTCCAGAGGAGAGCAACAAGGATGGTGAAGGGACTTGAGGAGAATCCGTGTGAGGAGGGGCTGAGAGCACTGGGTCTGTTCAGCCTGGAGGAGACTGAGGGGAGACCTCACTGCAGTTACAACTTCTGGTGAGGGGAAGAGGAGGGGCAGGCACTGATCTCTGCTCTGTGTGACAGTGACAGGACTGAGGGAATGGCCTGAAGCTGTGTCAGGGGAGGGTTAGGTTGGATATCAGGAAAAGGTTCTTCCCCCAGAGGTTGGTCAGGCACTGGAACAGGCTCCCCAGGGCAGTGCTCACAGCATCAGCCTGAGAGTTAAGGAAATGCTTGGATAATGCACTCAGGCACATGGTGTGACTCCTGGGGTTGTCTTGTGCAGGGCCAGGACTTGGACTCGTTCATCCTTGAGGGTCCCTTCCAACTCAGGATACTGTATGATTCTATGATTCAGGCATGCACATTCAAAACAGTCACTTTTTCAAAGGGAGTAACTCTGAATAGTTTCTTCTGAACACGAGTAGGCACTCAAGGAACAGAAAGAAGGACCTGTGTTGCAGACTCCTGTCTCAGACAGCCCTGGAGAGCTAAGTAAAGGTTCACTTTTTAATGTAATTTAAAGGAGAATTATCTGGGATTCTACAGAGAAAAGCTCACCTCCCCTGCTCCATCTATCCATTCACATCTGCGGAGGCACCAGTGACTCACACAGCTCTTCCCTACATAGTGCAGAGCACCTCACAAAATCCATTTAGCCAGTTACAGGAGAAAGTGTTTTCTTCCTGCTGTCTAGAGAGAATAACTCATTTCACTCTATTTGCATAAACTCATTTCAATATATTTGCGCACATAAAAGACCTTCTCTGCGCTGTCACCTTCCCAAAAGCTTCTGTCCAGTGACAGTGACACGAGAAGTCTTGTAAAGTCACTTGCCTGCACATCCCCAAAGAGGTAACACAAAGCATCACCAAGTGGGATTTACTCAGATAAACCTTTTTATATGGGTTTCAAGAAAACTTACTGTGTGCAGGTGAAAGCTGTCTGTGTCCTCACAGATACTTACTGGGCTTGGAGCAGCAGCAGGAGGGACAGAAGTGAGCAGGGCTGCACTCAGGATTAATGAGCTGCCTCAGAGGTTGAGCAGTGCTGGGTGACTCACTCTGTACTTGGGTGTTCACAGGTGGGATGCATCAAATTAAACGTGGAGCTTTACAGCTGAGCTTTTAGGGCACGAGTTCTCAAGTAAGAGCCTGAAGTAAATGACAGCAATTGGCCCCCAAAATTGTCATTTGTTTCCTTTCACTAGAAAGATAATCTATTTTGTAAAGCTCTAAAATAAGTCAGATGAACCCTGAGTGATTGCAGAATATACAGGAGGGGAGAGGGAGTTGGAAGTACCTGTCTTTTTATGATCTCACACTTGTCTCCACAGATGACCTGAGTGTGATGTTTAGCTGCCTCTGATATCATTGCTTGAGTACTGGAGATAGAGCATCTTCATTTACCTTCTGGTAGCCCTCTACCAGAGATAATCAGCCCAGGTGATTCAAAAACACAAGCGGCAAATAAAGTCTTAGGTCAGTAGTTTCACTGGCTGTTTCAGAATCTCTCAGAAAACTAAGAATTTAATAAATGTGGTCTTGAAGTCATTTCAAATCCTTCTGCTTAATGCTAGAGTCAAATATTAACTTTATTAATAAAATTACTGGAAGGGATGAGGGAAAGCAGTAGCTGCTTTTAGTAAAGCACAACACAAGGAGCCAATTTTTATTAATGTTTTGTGTGTGAAAAGTATGATAGTGTTGAAATTATCTTCTGCCTGCCTTTGAGGATAATAAAAAGCACTACAGCAAATGCTGAGTACTTGAGATATTCTCTCTCTGCTCTGTGATTTTTCATTTCACAGACACTTAGGAATTACCATACTTATTTCACAGCCTTCAGTACCTGTTCTCAACAGCATTATGGAAGGAATATAATTTCCAACCCCTCTGGTATCATGGTGGATGTGCACTTAGCACAAAGAACATTTAGGTATTCCTTAATTTATTGGTATAGGGTTAACTTGAGATGCAAAAGAGTTAGATAAACTGTTGGCATGTGATAATACAGCAGAATAGTAGAGGATGTTCTCATCAGAAGTGGGCAAGTGTCAGACTCTAACAAACACCTCAATCTTCTGAAATCAACCCAGACAACCAGGTCACTTCAGCATTCTTGTGATGAAATTCCCAGCTGGAATAAATGGGCAGGATCTACCACAACCTTCTTCTGTTTTTTTGCCCTCAGCAGTGGAGTGGACCATTGCTTCTAGATTAATGTTGTGTTGTGTAATCAAGTCTATTGTATGACTTAATCCTTTACTCAGAGGGAATGCATAAATCTCACTATCACAAGGAGAAAATAAGTTTGTCCCATAACATCTCAAGTAGAATAGCAGCCTCCCTGCACTGAGATGCTGTGAGGGAGCTCACAGCAGGGCAAGATACATAAAAAGGAGGAATATTGCTAGGATGAGATTTCTGCCCAGGATTCACTTCTGCTGGATGACTGTGTTGCAGCAGAAACGAAAGAAAGACTCATTCATGTATGTACAGGAATTTCTTTTTAATCTGTGGTCAGGGAGTCAGTGGTCAAGTACCTTTCTACCAGTGTATGTGATGGGTTTTGGTAGCTGTGAAATTAGACACTGTCTGAGGTGAGGGAGGGGAACTGGATCTGTTCTCTGCTGGTTAAATGAAAACCCAAGAGCACACTCCAGTCACAGTATGAGTTTGCTTATCAAGCTACTCTTTTTTTATCTTGGACATCAATAAAACTTCACAAATTCTGACTCAGAGGCCCCCCTAATGATTGGATGCTGGTTTCCCAGATGAACTCAGTATTCAAGAAAATATACATTCCAACACCACGGAATACGAAACTTCTAATTTCAAAGTGCTTAAATGTTTTTTCTTTCTTCTGGCAAAACAGATTTACAGACTTCTTCCTTTAGCTTCACAACATTGTTCCTGTTGCCAATAATGGAACAGAGCTTTAGTTAAATCTTTTTAACAAGGTGCATTCTTAATCAGTCTTCTCTTAAATTTAGCATAGAGTCATTAAGGTAGTCATTTCCTTTGAAGTTAAACAAAAATATTTATAATTTTTTTCTCCAGAGATCACGGTAATTATATGGAAGTTTTCATTTGGTGAGAAATAGTTGTGGGAATTTGATAATTTGAGGCACAATCTTATGTCCTCATTTATCCAGTACTGGTTACCATAACTCCTGCTTCCAGCACCTCAGACAATCTCTGATTTCAGAGCTACAACTGGCTACAAAAAATGTCAACAGAAACTGTTTGTAGATGACTGGAATGATGATACTTTTATGAGAGACACTGGAACTTCACAGTTGTGTAAAAAAATATAAAAGAAAAATATCCACAGAAGTCAGGGAAACTTTCAGCAATACACAAATGTGGTAGAAGAGCCTGGTTGTATAGAAACAAAATAAATACTTTTCAGGTGCATTGTTTTCAAACATGTTTTACTTAAAAGTCATTGGGACAGAGATTCCTAAATCATTACAAGAACAGGAAATTTAAAAATTACAAAACCTAAGAAAAAAGGCAATAAATACCTAAAGCAAACAGTAAAATTAATGGAGCAATTAAAGTTTTCTGCCTATGCCAAATTACAGGCCAAGTTGAGAGAATAAGATCTTGTTTGCAGTATGGAAAAATGGGCACCCTGGAGCCAGTCAATGGATTTTAGTCAGTTAATTGGAGCAATTCCCATACAGCATTTTTTATTTCCTGAGATTTCTTTATGAAAATATTTCAGAACTAAAAATCTTCACACAACATAACAAATTCAACTTTAGTAGGTATTGCCTGAGAATGGGCCCCTTGAGAAACGTTCACTTCACATTAAAATGAAGCTCAGGAGAGCTTTTGTTCATTAAAAGCTCAATTAATTTTTTAAAATATGACATTTGTTTCAAAAGCACAACTGGCACTGGAATCAACAAGTTGGCAATTAAGTACTTAGACCTTTACCTTTGTCAATACAATGATAGATTATAGTTTAGTTTTCTAACAAAGGGATATTTTCAATAAACATGGAAAAAATCATGCTAAGTGCTATGAGAAGAACATCATTCTGGAGAAGATTAGTTAATAAGTAATCATCAAGGCTAATTTTCTTTCCCAAACACAGGCTCCACATATATTTCTAGTTTCAAAAACGTAGCTGATTTGTACCAAAGCCTGACAATTGTGAAAACGAGTGTCTTTTGATGATGTAACAACTTTCCACACCAAAGGTCTGATTATTTCCTATTGCAAAAGACTGGACCATGCTGATTTCCCAAAGCACTGTATTAGAAAGGGATATGTAGCAAATTTGAAGCATATTAAAACAAATTCCATTGAGTGGGGACAGGGGAGGAAGTAATCCTCATCATCGTCCTCCACACCAACATCACTTTCTGAGCCTCTCAAAACCAGAACACCACAGAAAAAATGCCATGAGGGAAGCCTCTGTGAACAGCTAGCTAATTAAAGAGCAACTATTTTATGAATTATGGACCCCAGCTACAACTCTACCAAAAAACCATCGTGTAACTGATACAGAGAGCGGAAAAATCAAAAATGCAAGCTGGTTTTCTGCTGGTTTTCCTAACAAAGTGCATGTGTTAATCATATTTTTAGTAGTCTCATAAAGAAAACCTCAAATTGTCTGCACTGAGGTGGACTCCATGCCATATTTAGTGCATTTAAATTTCAGAAGCAAAGATGTCTGGTTTGTCACTGGCTGGTATTCTGTTCAAGAGAAAGCTGAACACAAGGATATTTGCTGTCTAAAATCTGGCATCAGTCAGTGACCCTTGCAGACATGCAAAGACATGCAAATGACAGATAAGGCAAAGAAATTATGGTGGGAATTGGCACCACTTCCCATGGCACTGGCACTGCACATTTTGGGGTGAGAGGCAGCACTGCTGCAGCAGCCAAACTTTGCATAAAGTCAAAATAACAACACTCCCGTGGGGAACAGGTGATGTGCCAAAACAGGGGGAGATAAAGGGCAACAAGTTTGACATTTTTGCCTGCAGACAACCTGAGGCAGACAAGAAGCAGCAAATTAGGGAGACATCCTGGGACACAGCCACAGCAGTTCCCAGGTGTCAGCACCTCACAGTGATGCTTGGCAGGGTCCTGCAGAGTTTGGCAGTCCCAGGCCTGTCATGCAGTGTCACCTGCTGCTTCTTTTGTCTTTCTTCACAATATTTGGTCACCCCAGACCCAGCCAACATTCCTACTGCCCTTATGTAGGCCTGGCTACACAAAGGCTGTGTGCTTAGCAGGTGAGAACAAACCTTGTGCCAAGTCAGATCCCAAACCACAAAACAGACTCCTGGCTTTGGAATAACGTGTCACTGTGGAATAATGTGTGTAATATGTCTCACATCAAATCCATGTCAACATCTAAATCATGGTAGCCCAACTTCCCAAATTCACTGGTGATTTTTCTGGTGCTCTTTACCAACAACAGACAACAGTAATTGTTTGAAAAAACAGATGCAATGATTTGGGAAAGGTAAAACTGAAATGTCCCTTGTTACTAAATAATGGAACTTCATGTGTTATAATTTGAATAATTCAGTGCTGTGACAGAAGCCTAATGTAAAGATGGGAGGAAATTCTCTCTTTTCCTTCACCCTTACTGGATTGGATTGCCAGTCTTGCTCTTGTTTTGTTCCCCTAATGACATATGCAGGGCAGGGGAATAAAAGAGTGAGGTGTCTGCAGCAGATAAAAGTTGGCTTGGATGGTTTTAGGCCTAAGTGAATTATTTATCAGTGACTCAGCACATCTCTTTTCTTAGTAGGAATAATGCAGCAATTACAATGGGTACCTGTTGGTTTTTTTTCCATAGAGAAAAAAGTTCCTGATTAAGATAATGTTCTGGTTTTAGCTGGGATGGAATTAATTTTCTTTACAGTAGCCCTTATGGGGCTGTGTTTTGGATTTGGGCTGAAAACAGTGCTGAAAACACAGGGTTGTTTCACAATAGATAAACAAGTAAGAAACAAAGTTACTGCTTACTTCCAAAGCTATAAACAACACCTGCAAATTAACATCTACTGACAATGTCTCTTGAAGATACTTTTAGATGGCTTTTCATATTTAGTATGTTGTAGAAAAATAATGGATAATCTCAAAAAAAAGAAGTTAATTTGAATTTTTTATTGCTTTCCCCCATAATGCTGGGGCTGTTTGAGGACAGAATAGCAAAGAAGGATGCAGATACTCCTATACAAGTAATTCCTTTCCCAAGTTAAATTGGAAGAATTTAATATTATTAAGAATTATGGAGGGTTTTAACCATGGATAACACATGGTTTCTTGTATGACCAGTTATTCCCTAGGTACTCAGATACAGCACTTGGCCTTCCATGCCTAGAATTTATATGAGATTACCTTAAAAATGGATGAAGTTACTTCTGTTTTATCATTTGCTTCAAGAGAAAACCAAAAATCTCAAAGCATTTGCTTTGCATTTTTTAAATTGTGTTATAGAGGTACAGGACAGTAAAATGACAAGTCCAAGAGACTTTCCTGCTACAGAATGGCAAGAAGGGAACTTGCCTGGGCTCACATATTTTGCCCTGTGGTGGTTTCTTTCCATGGATCAGGTGGTCATCAAGGTGTGGCTAAGAATGAGAGCCTGTCTGCTCTTGCCTCAGGGTGTTCAGATGCATTCACATGGTGGTGCAAAAAAAAAAGTGGATCATATTTAGGAATGTTTGCTGAAGGGCTCCTAAAGTTGTTGAAAAGAGCCAGATGATAGCAAGATTCAGATATCTTATATTCCCACCTGGCCCTAGATGCAGACATGCAGAATGAGCTCCTGTTCATGGGGAACAAAATGACAAAGAGGAAAATGTAGAGTTGGGAAGTGCCCACATCCTCCATCAGCCTTCAAGAGCACCATTTCCTTGTGATAGGTTATGTAAACATATTCAAAAAACCACATATTTTTCACAGTAAACTCATGACCTAAAAAGCCAAGACAAAGACAGGAAGAATAAAAAGATACAGAGAGAGATAATGTCAGGCAGGGATTTTTGTATCCCAAAACTACTCAGATATACACTCAACATTGTATCCATAGCTTCCAATTTTAATAATGTGTCTTTTAAGACCGTGGACAAATATTACTGGCAGATGAATTTATACTGTTATTTGGACCTCATTTTCCAACTAACTGCTCAGGGGACTCTGGGTGTGGGGTTGAAGGCTATTAACAAATGTTAGTGTCTGAATTGTAGTGAATTTTATGCCTAAAGCTACCCAAAATGAAAGGATTCAGCTGTGGACAGAAGAGAAGGCAGAGCTAAGCTCTCACAAATGCATGAGACACAAATACATGAGCATGACATGTTCAAAGCAGGCAGGGATTACATCTCTTTGCAGCCCAGGCTTTCTTGCTGTAGCACAAGGTGGTCCTGCACCTTGTCAGAAACCTTCAAGGAGCTCCAAATCAGCTCGTAAATGTCTGGCGTGCTGCCAAAAAAAAAAACCAACAAAAAACCCCAAACAAACAAACAAAAAAACCCAAAACAAACAAAACCCCCAAACAAACAAACAAACAAAGAAACAAACAAACCAAAATGAAAAAACCCAAACAAGTTAGGACCCCAATAAAATTCCTAGTTGGATTTGATGGAATTTGTTTGAAGTGAAAGACCATCAACCCTAAAACTGTCACGCAGGGCAACAATAAACTAAAAGCAACAGAAGAGTTGAACCACACAGAGAGAAACTATGGCACACTACAGGAAAAGTAAGGATTAGACCAATGAATCAAAAACTTCATGGGTTACTTAGAACAGACTAAACAAAAATTAGAACAAAAGGGGGTAATCACTATACTTAATATTAAAGTAGTACTTGAGGAGGTGAGGCAAGTATCCATAATTAGGCAAGCTCTTTTAAGTAATTGCCCATTGAGCCTTGCAAAAGAAATACAAGATTGATAATCTAACACAGTGAATTTTGCAAGAATTCCTGGATAAAAATCAAAGGCAAGCAGTGTTGAAAAAGGAATTCCCAAAGAAAATGGTTTTTTGGGGGTAATATTTTTTTCATTATTGTTTTTTAAGTGCAGAAGAACCAACACACATGAATGGAAGGGGAAAAAATGCCTATTAGGTGCTCATAACAAGTGCCACTGACTTGGAGGACACCACTGTGCTGCCTATCACCTTCTGTTTTAAGAGCCAGTTTAAAAAAGCTTTGCATAATATGCTTTAGGATCTACCCTGATTTAGGATTGATTTCTTTAATGGCCACAGCAGAGCAAGAGAAAAAGAATGACTCAGACAAATGGGGATCCACACAACCACAACTGTATTTTACAATACCACTCTGTACCTGCAGAGCACTCCAACTTGCAGGCAAAGCCAGTATTGGGTATCAATTGATTTTTATATGCTGAAATGCAACTTAACTTTTGAGGGCACCACACTGCTCTGTAGCAGACTGAGAGATTTGTGACCCTCCCATTTAAGTGAACTGTACTGCATGGAAAACTCTGAGAAGTCATCATAAATTACCCACAACCCAAAAAACTCTTAATTAGTAAAGATCAAGATCGTTCACTATGATGCATTAATTTATAATATGTCATAATTCTAACACAGTTAATGAACAAACATTCAATAGGGCCAAATAACTCAATCAGACATGACACAAAAAACCTACACCATATTTCTATAATAGATTTCCTCATCCTCTCTTAAGTCCCATTAAGTGCATACATTTTACAGAATATCTGTAATAACAAAATATTCAAGGGCACGCAAGAAAATAATTATTTTTTAACAGAGGGAGGCAGAAAAAAATTGTCTTTTAAAAGAAGAGCTAAGGAAAAAAGAAACTGAAAAGCTGAGTTTACTTTATTGTGTTCACAGTCACTGGTTGCAGTCCTTGAATATCATCTCCCCCATTTGGGAATTAAAAGGAGGAAGAAGCAAGCAAGTGCATTTCTTTCAGGCAGTGGTGTTTGTTCAGCATTTAGAAAGACTGCATAAGATTGGATCTGGCTTCTATAGATCCAAATAAGTGTCTTAAGAATGAAATTTTGTCCAACCAAAAAGCTGTCAAAAAGAAAATGTGCCCTTAAAAACCAAACCTGCCTGGGGATCTTGTTTGAGACAATGAAAGCTTTGTCAGAATCCCAGAACCACAGAACATTCTGAGCTGGAAGGGACCCGTTGGTGTTTTTAGGGAAGCCAGAAGCAGGCCTGTCCTGTGTCAGGGGAGCAGGATCTGTGCTACTCTGGGAACTCCCTGGAAGACCACAATCAACACATTTCCTTCACCAGAGGTGACACAGAGCATGCTGGAGGCATTGTAAGGGCTGCAGTGGAGAAAAGCACAGGGAGGATATGTAACAGAGAAGAGTATAAATAAAAGTCACACGTAAAGATGCTCACAATTGGTATTTATAGCAGCTGGCAAAGGTTCCTCTACATCTGTGTCACTCTGCTCACCTTAAAACGAAACTAAACAAAAAAAAGAGCTGGAGATTAGGCATTTAAATAAATTTACATAGAGTGCTTCATCAAGTTGCCTCATAAGCAGCCACACAGTTTTGTTTGTGGTTTTAATCTGATTGTCCAGACAAGCCCATCCTTCTGGCAGTACGTGGAAGTGCCTTACATAACTGTGATGTCTCTGCCTGCAGAGTGTCCACGAGACCTCTGCCAAATATAAAGAAACCTGGTAGTCAGTGAGGAATCTGTGTAAAACTTTACTTGATGTATTGAGAAACTCCTAATGAATAATGGCCAGGTGTTTTCATTTTCAGTTCATTAGAGGAGCTGCCCACACTAGAGCTTTGCTAATGGTTTGTCAAGCCAGAGTGTTATTCTTGGATATTACATCAACAGCAGCCCTTCTATATATCACCATTTCCAAAAAATACTTTATATCAAAACAAAGAGTTTTCACAGTGACTGATCCTAATGCTCTCATGCTATATTTGATACTCAGCTTGAGGTCAGGCAGAGGGTTTCATGGAAAGCCAAATGTCACTTTCTACAGAATGGTGTTTCTTCAGATCTCCTCAGGTGGAATTAAAAGCTTTTATACCTGGAGCCACTTATGAAAAACTGTAATCCCAAATTTGTAAGAATGGGTACCTGCAGAAAGAATGTCTCCATATTAACAGACCTACATGAGCAGATCTAGGAACTATGCTTTTAATTCCTTGCACACAAGGAAAATTCTCCCTCCTGCAGGAGCATCCCATCACACCAGCTAACTTGGCTTCACAGTGATCCAAGGAACAGCACCTGCACTTCTGAGAGGAATGTTCATGACCCACAGGTCTGGATTACTCTCCTGCTGAAATACCTCTTCTTGCATCTAAAGAAAGGGAGGGGAAAGTATGGATTTGTACTTGTGGCAGCATTTTATTAATTTAACAGCTGTTCACTGAAAATTAGACAGTAGGTGGATTTGTTTTATTGAGGCTGCTGCATGGCAATCTGAACATAAAGATTTTTTACCACCTCTGACTTGAATCTGATATAAACAGCTGGCCTAGAACTGAATGACTCTACTTTGCATTAACACACCATTGAAACATATGGATTCCTCATGCCTGCATTTCCTTTCTCTAAGGTTTTCTACCTGGAGGTGCTTAGAGAAGTAACAGCAGAATTATTTTTACTTAAGAGAGATTCTAGAAATATATTGGGAAAAAAAGAAACAACAATCTAAAAAAAAAAGTCATTTTCCAATAGTGAAACTAAACAATTGCTCCCTAACTGCACATGCTGTTCTCAGGAAAGAACAGTGAGACTGTTCACTGCTATTTCCTAGGTAACAATCATACATACAGAAATAAATCCCACTGAATTCTCGTGAATTAGCCTTAAAAAATAGATTACACATGAATACAATCCATAGCATAAGTCATGCCACACAAAAGCTGAAGGAATTAATAAGGTGTTCCCAGTACTTTTGATAAGGTGCAGAGGCAGCTTGTGCCAGCTTAGTGACTTAGAGGGAAAGGAAGGGTTTTTCTCCCCCTCAGTCTCCTTCAAATATACTTGCTGCAGAAAGGGGGATTTGTTAACCTTATAACACTGACATTTTTAAAAGTACAGATAATTATAAACAAGGTGAGAAAACCCTACCAAATGGGTTTAAGTGGAATACTTATAAGGTCTCTCTTTTTTTTTTTTTAGCAGCTAAATGTGTACTAGACAACTTTAATGAGGCAGCACAAACAGGAACTATCTCAAAAGACATTCACCCAGAGATAACACAATCCAATTTCTGTTTGGTTCAGAATTTAACTCACAGTAGCAAACACTTATCCTGTTTAATTAAAAGAAACATTCATATAAGGAACATGAAGTTCTTGAATATGAATTTAAATATAACAGGCTAAGAAAGCAGTTAAGATTAAGAATGGAGTACAATTACAAATTAAATTATCCACAATCCTTACACTTCAGAATATTCAATAGCTGTACAAATGTTGAATACCAGGTATCAGATCTCAGCTAATGCAATCTGTTAGGACTTTGGCTCTGTGTGTGTATAAGGAGCTTAAACTTATTCATACCAGAGTTGTTGCCAAATCCTTCAGTTACATCTGCAGTTACATGACTCCTTCCACCACAAACCAAAATATGGTTCTGCTCTGAAATAGCTCAGTAGATTTGCTCTGTCAGTGTTTAGCCAGATTTTGTCACTTTGGTACCAGTTTCTTAGATTCATCAAAACTAGGGCATAAAGCTTTAATTTTTGTTTCCTTCCACACATATCAGGAAGGTGACTGGGAACAACCAGAGTTATCAAGAATGAATCATACTTTATCAACCTGATTGCCTTCTACCAATCATCTACCAGCTGAGATCAGTGGTAGCATGGATGATGGGAGAGCTATGGATGTTGTTTATCTTGGATTTTTTAAAGTCTGTGATGTATTTTTCTACAGCAGCCTTGTAACAAAAGTAGAGAGATATAGACTAGAAAAACAGACAGTAAATGGGCTTGAAAATTGGCTGGACAGCCCAGCTCAAAGGTTCATCTCCAGACTTCAAAGTCCATCTAGTGGCCAGTAACCAGACCAACTAATTCTTCAAGAGCCAGCACTGGAACCAATAATGTCCTGTAGTTTTGTTCATTACCTGGATTACAGGACAAAAAGTGCTTTCAGCAAGTTTGCAAATGACACCAAACTGAGGAGAACAGTAAAATGCAGTGGGGAGCAGGGCTTCAATCCAGAAGGACCTCCATAAGGCAGAGAATCTCACTAAGTTCAACAAAATCAAAAGCCAAGCCCTGCACCTGGGGTGGGACAGATACAGGACAGGCAATGACTGATCAGGGAGTAGCTTTGCCAAGAAAGCTTTGGAGTCCTGGTGGACAAATTCAACATGACCCAGAAATGGGCCCTTGAAGACCAGCAGCACCCTGGGCTAGTGGAAGTGCAACCAGGAGGTCCAGGAGGGTGGTCCTTCATCTCTGCTTGACACTTGTGAGAGCACAACTGGAGCTCTGTGCAGTTTTGGGCTCCCCAGTGCAATAAAGTCATGGACATCCCAGAGCAAGCCCAGCCCAGGCCAGCCAGAGTGGGCCAGGGGATGGAGCACTTGGCACAGGGGACAAGCTGAGAGATGGGAGTTTGCTAAGCCCAGATAGATGATAGGTCAAGGGACACACTGCAGTCTAAAGGTAATTGATGGCAGGATGTAAAGACAGACTGTTCTCAAGGATGAACAGTGGAAAGATGCAAGACACCACAGATATGTTGGAATACAGGAAATTAGACACAAGGAAAATGGGTTGGACACTGAACAGAGGCTGTGGGAACTCCATTCTTGCAGTTATTCCTTGCAGGTGAGCAACCTTGTCTGAGCTACCCTTTTATGAGGAAGGACTGGACTAGAATACCCTCCAAACCCCATGATGACCACGATTCTGTGATTCTAGCTCTGGATTCAGCAAACAAAAGAGGTAAATTAGTTATATCTCAGTGTGTCAGCACCTTGGTGTTTCTACCTAAACTGTCTCCAGAATTGTTTTCTAAAATTTTGGTTTGTTTTACCCTTAGAAATGAGCTCTGTCTGCTGAAATGATCACTCTTTACTATGCTTATCTGATCATGTTGTATGTATCCTCTTACTGCTGCCTCCTAACCTGATTAATTAAAAAGGTACCAAACCATCACCCCATCACAAGGATGAGGAAGACTAATGTGAAAAGATCCAGAGAGGCTCACAGAACCACAGAAGAAGATTTGGGGAAATCTTGGGATTCCACATATGCTCCCTGAATCTTTAGTGTAACCTTAAACTTTCAGGGGTTCTTCTTCATAGTGAAGGAGGTGGACATAATTTTCCAAAGGAAAAACAACTTCTGAAAACCCACAGCTCTCTCAAATTACCCCAAAAGGGGCAGTTTAGTGGCAGATTATTGTAGGTGACAGTGTGTGAATACCATGGCCAGGGTGTGGGACTGGAAAATGAAGGTAAGAATGAAAGTAATGCAAAAGCAAAGTGGAAGAAACACCATAGGACATTACCAATATGGCAAGTCCCCATCACTTACTTTTGATAGAATTTCCAGAGTCCTGTCTCATTTTAAGCTTTGTGTGTTGAATCAGCCAGCCATTCCAGGGTGCCCATAGGCTGAGTGCCTCTGTTTCAAAACAGAATCCATGGATTTTGACTCTGCCTTTCAAAGGGGTGACTGACCCAAATGCAGGTATGGCCTCATCCCTTTCACTACACCAGGTAATGTGAAAAGCTCTTTAAGGTAAGCTTGCAGCTGTTAGTTAGCAATGATAAATGCTTTGAGAGCATTACTGTGAATATATTATCCTCAGCCTCTGAGTCCCACAATAAATTAAAAACTGGATCTGTTTGAATTGTATGCGTGTGGGGAGAAAGTTCAAAATCAGCCAAGTGTGACTGTATTGTAAAGTTAAATTTGTAGGTAGTTCTCATTTAAAGTTTTATAAGCTTGCAAAGATTGGATAATATGTCAGAACAGTTAGGAGGGGATTGGGAATCCTATTTGCAGCTCTCCAGCAGGCTCACTCCTCAGACTGGTCTGCTAATAAAGACAACCCTTGGACCATGGAAGAACTACTGAAGCAAAGCAAGGTGTAATGGTCAGATGCAGTATTAATACCAATTGTGAATTACATATTATTTAGGCCAAGCAGTGATATAAAAAAGGATATTTCCAGTGCTGGCTAAATGAGGAGAGAGAAGAGGAAACTGCTGACTTCAATCATGACTTGGTATGCTTGGTTTCTCTGTCTATGAACAACAGGAAAAAATATACATTTCTCACTTAAACTTACTGATACGAAAAAGGCAGGGCAACATCTCAATAAACATCAGGGTGATACATGAGAGACTGCTGAATTGTTTCAAAAAAGATGATGTACTACTAGGATTTCAATTAGAGCAAGGCAGAGACAAAGGATTGTGGGAAGTGGACCCAGGACAATGAGGACGAAGCTTAGAACTGGATTATCACTCCAATACCTGTAGGATCTGTAAACCATACACACCCAATATCTGTGATATTGAGGTTAACCATCAGTGAGGGGGCTTGTAATGAATCCCTTGGCACTCACAGAGGAACCTGTCCAGCCTGTGCTTGGGGAGAAAGGAAACACCACAAACCAAAGCAATTCACCTCAGTACACTGCACTCTGGTATTTCACTTCACCCAGGAAATACAAGGCTCCCCTAAACAGTCTGGTCTTTGTACTGGGCTGTAGTAGTAAACTTATAAGACTCTGCCCATGCACAAAAAGGAATTTGCACCAGACTTTTATGAAAAAATATTTCCAGCTCTAAGCAAGCAAGAGAGGAGAAACGCTATGGGATAAAGATTTGAAACAGTGCACAAAGCACCAAAGCTATAAAATCCTAGTTAATATACATGAGGAAATAATTAGTATGCATTGAAGCCTTGGGAAGAAAGCAGATGCACAAGCATTTTTACTGTAGATAAACGCAGTGTGGCTGCTGCTGAATGTAAAATACAGAGGACAACTTTTTTTCTTCTTATTCCTCGTCATGCTTGATGATCTTGCAGCAGTTTGGGATGGTAATTAAGTAACAAACTCATGGAAATTAATGTTTTACCTAGTCCATTTAATCTCATTCCCAGGATGTGAATGTATGGGATGAAATCAAGTATCCCTGTGATGTCCCTGATGTCTGAAAGATAATGTTGCTCTATGCTGAGAAAAGATGCAGATATGAAGATTCTCCACATTTAGGATATGAAAAATCTCTGTGAAGGGTGTGGAGAAGTTCTGTGCTAAAGATCAGTAACTAACACTGGCAGTCTTCATCATTGTTATAAAACCTAATAAGAGTTAATAATTTTAATAAAAGGTAATAATAATAATAATAATAATAGTAATTTCCTTTGCTTTCTCTGCTTTCCTTGCTTTTACTCCATTGTTCACATTGTTCATTAGTGGTCTTTTGAGGGCAGCTCAAGACCTCACAGGCTTCAAGCCTTTTGAAAGAAAAGTGGATGAATCACTCTAGCCCCATAAAAACCTGTGGAGAAAACAATTTCCTTTACTTTTCCCAGAAAATTAATGTGCAGACTACACCAGGAACAGATCCTCTGAGAAGCTGCTATTACCTTGGTATTTGAGCTCACTATAGATATTCACAACATATGGGGTCAAATACAATCTTTCCCACTTCTCTTGACTGTTACTATTGGATCCATAACTAAAAAGGGGTTAAGCCATAATAGCTGCCTTCTCATCTGGCACTTACAGAACATGCTAAGCAGAAGCAGGATTTGACTTGTTTCAAGACTTGAAGTGTAAGAAATTCATTGTGTGCCATAGTAGTGGGAATTTTTAAAATAAATAGAGATCAGAAGATGCAGGCTATGGCACACTGAAATACTCAAGAAGTATTGAAAAGCAAAAAAGGAATGAAAGGTCTGATCTATTGTCTGTCACTGTTGAAGAGACACCAAAGAGAAAGGAAATTTAGGGTCAGACTGTAGCTTACACTGAGAATTAAGGTGACTGATTTGATATAGTTTGCAAGTGCTCATGAAACCCAAATTAAGTCTTGAGGTGAGGAGTTTTCATCGACTCTCCTCTTGTCTGATGAGGCTGCTCAGCATCTGACACACCCAGAGCTCAGCTCCCCTACTCATGACTGATGGCAATGAGCTGGAAGAAAGGTACAAACCAGCAGAGACAAGGGGCTTTTGTGTGGAGAAAAGAAAGAGATAAAATGTGATTCTGGGACAGATTGTATAAATCTGACCATATCTCTAATTTCTTAGCAGCCCTGGCAAGGGGAGCAGCATCAGAGTCGGAATAGAGGATATTGCACAGTCTCCTGTGAAAAGCTTTGCCTGTGCCACCCACAGTCCTGCTGAAAACCAGCTCTGAAATGCAATCACTCGTCTTGCCAAAAGCATCTTCTTCCCTGCAGTAGTCCAAACCTTCCTTCTCTCTCTCCTTGCCATTAAGCAAACATTACAAACCCATTCAGCACTCTCTGTTGTTGCCAGAAGAGCATTTCTGCTACTGACTCATACAGCAGAAGAGGTGCAAGTAGCCACATGTTCATCAGCCACCTTAATTTACACTCCCTCCAAAATCAACACGTCTGAAACATCATCAGTTTCTAAAACAAATTACACATCACTTATGACTTATATCAAAACTGAAGCAAAGCTCAGCAGGACTTATCAATTCTCAGCAGACTAAATACCATGGTGAGAGATTTCTAATGCTGGTTTAAAGGGCTTTTTAAAAAATATACATACATATGGATACCTTTAGCTAGAACATTTCATCATGAGTATCTAAAGACAAACTGCAGTTGTCAAAATCAGAGGACAAAGAACATCTTTGTGATTTTTAATGTTTTGTGATACATTTATCACTTGCACACAGGAGATAATATCTAGCTTATCTTACTGGTGTTTCAGGGCACATTGTACCACACAGGAGCTGAATTCCACATTCTTTGTGCCCCTTCAAGTATCAAGACAAATTTGTCCTGCTGCTCTGGGGTACAAAGAATTTTCCAATACCTTGAAATAAAAATAAAAAAAACCAACAGGTGAAAGAGGAAAAGAGCTATATCATGGTCTTGGTGTATGTATTGCAAAGAAGAATCTGCAGTTTTGATTCAAGTTGCTGTTAGAATCAGATGCAACTGGAAGTGAAGTTCAGTAGCTCTTCCAAATATTCCCTAATGTGCATTTGCTCTGGAAAAAAAACTTGTACCTCAAAATATCAGTGGAACAATAAAAGTAATAGAGCACATATATTTAAAATCAATGTCTCTGCAGACAGCATCCATTCCCCATTTTCTGCACTTTGGCATGGGACATCTCTGTTTTCCTCAGTGTCAGGCTTACCTTTAGACTCCTCAGACACTAGGGGAGATGGCTGAGAAAATAAATTCCTGCCTGTTGGAGATGTTCTAACCAGACTCAGTCACAGGGACAAAGGATGCCCCTTCTGATGACCCTCATCTCTTTCCCAGCACCCAGTGATTTGTCTCCCAAATATGAAGGTTTTTTTCTTCAACTATATCCTGAGTGCTGCTAGTCCAGGCACAACCCATTTGGTATCATTCAGTTTAGCATTTAAGGTTAATTTTAGGATTACACCAGGGAAGTGTCCTTCTGAGAGGGTGGATAAAATTTGCATCTAGCATGTGACTATTTCTGCCCCAAATTTATTTTTTTAAGCCCACGTTCTACAGGCAGCCATGGAAGTCAAGGTAGGAGGAGGAGGACACATGCATGCATCTCTGAAATCAGACTGTAGTTTTGTTCTATGTGATTAGGTTCATAGAACAAAATGGTAGGAAATTGCTACAGTTTATTTGGGCCAGAGAGAGAATATTCTTCACTGGTCAGCTTACACTTCACAGGTGTTATCTGCTCTAAACCCCCCAAAACCAAAAGAAATCATTGCATTGACTTCAGTGGTTTTGTATCCAGTTCATACTCTGCAGTGCAATCTGTATTTCCCACTCAGATCAATAAAACACAAAGCAAAATATTCACTGTGTCGTGTCATCCATCCTGCTCCAGCTCTGTAGCAGACAAATGAGATGTACCTTATTGAAGCTCACAATGAGCAAATGAGACTTTCTGCAAGTTTTATATGTTCATCAATGTTCATTACTTCTCAATTGATTTTCTAAGGTCTGAGATATTCTTCTACCTGCATTTAATATACGCCCTTACTTTAGTTTTTTTGACTGCAGTTGAAAGTTTCTTGGCTCTGATTCCAGGCTTAAAGTTCCCTATTTTTTTAATGACTACAAAATGACATAGTACTAATTGCATCCTTTACTAAAGAACAGTGGACACCTTGTAACTCATCAATATTTTATAGGCAAATGAATGAATTTACTGAACTGAATGTCTCTACCAATGAAAATTTCAAATCAGTATTACAGAATATTCACAGAAAACAAAAATTGAATCCACCCACAGAGCTGCAATTGAGAAATCCTTTTTTATTAATTTTGTGCATTGAATAAGGGAACAAAAATGGTGGCACTAAGAGTCACACAGATAATTTAAATTTTCTTGAAATTTCAAAGCCAAACATTCAGGATGGCTATCTGACTTGCATTTTTCAGACCAAAAGTTGCAAGAATTACTAATTAACTATTTTAAAAATAAGCTAACTTCCACATTTCCATTCACTGCAGTTTGTTGAAGCCACTGATGCAATAGTTTATCAGTAAGAAAAATGTCAGGTTTCCATACAAAGTGAACCTTTGGGAAGTGTATCTAGTGGCCTGTTGGATCAGACTGCATCAAAATATCTGATTCTCGTTTCAGACTCTCTGATTTTTGCTTTTTTAACATTTTCCAGAGCTTGTGTTTCATCTGGCCTGGAAAGCAGATATTATCTGGGACTTGCAACAGCAGCAGTGAAGGAATATCAGTTGTTTTAAGTGAGGGGTCACAACAGAGAGGCTGAGGGTGTGACAAGGGAGAGCAGGGACCTGGGGACAGTTCTCCCCTGGCCCTTGCTGGTGCCCACCCCTCCTAGGCTGCTGCTGAAATGGTCAGAGCTGAGAGCACTCACTTCCCCACCACTTCGCAGTGCAGTAGATCACTGAAACTCTTTGAATTTACTGTGTGTTAGAACAAGAGGGGTTGTGAATATGGGTATGGTGAGCAGAAGCAAGAAGCCAAAGGAAAATATGGCATTACAGCCTCGAAAAGAAAATCTGCCTCAAGAAATCGGCAAAGACCAGAGGTCTATTTTCTGTATTCTCTCTTTTAGCTTGAAAGGAATTTTTGCCTCCAGATGGTAACTAATTAATACCAAATATATGTCAATAAAGATGGTTAAAAGACTTTCTGGAGCAGCCATTCCTCACACAAGTCACCCTTTCCTTCGACCAGTACTGCTCTACTTAAAGAACAAATCTCACTGGCATCTTAATTATGAATTTGACTGGAAACTCCACAGTATAGAGGGACTGGGAATTTTCAGGGGCTCTCCTGTGGTGTTGGTTCGATTCTAGCACAACAGAGTCTTAGTCTCAGCTGGAATGCCATGATGAATATACAAGTAACTAAAAAAATATTAATTTCAGTGATAATAGTACCCTTATTCTGATTGACCTCAATCCAAGAATACAACTCCCAAAGATACCAGAGGAAAATTTAAACGCTCTTTTTTTAAACAGTGCTGTTTTTTGTCCTGAAAATAGACTTTCACAGATACTAAAAATACATTCAGCATAATGGTCAACAGTTTCTAGCATTGCTTTGTGAATTATTTTAGCTATGCTGCTGACTCCTAAAAGTTAAACCAATTTAATTTTAACTTCATTTTGCTTGGAAAGATTTTTCAATATAGGGTTTGGGAGGGGGGTTTCTTTTTCTTTTTTTCCTTTTTTTCTTTTTTATTTTTTGGTTTTTTTTTAAAGCACTGCTGTTTCAGGTTTTGCTGGCAAATAGTGCTGAACTCATTCAGTCTGTTTGCCAGAGTTAAGGTCACTGCAGCTTTAGTTTTACAAAGAACACCATTTCTCTGTTTCTCTGTTAATCTTGGCCTGAAAAGACCACACAGTCCCCTTCCCAACTGAACAGTTTAGCCTTTGTTCCTTTGTTTGGGTTCTACTATTAATCTGCTAGGTCGATAGCAAAAACGTGTGAACTGCTGGTGGACCAGATGATTGACAGGCAATTAGCAGCTTCTAGAGAAGCCTGCTTTGAATTCCCCAGATATGTGACTGTGTTGGGAGGCAGAGGCTGCTGATCTGACTTTTTTGTAAACTTTTGCTGCAGCACTAAAAATGGGATCTCTGAAAGAGCTAGTGTAACTATTCTCAGGAGCTTCAGCTGCGTGAGACCCGCAAAACTGAAGCAGAGGTGTGAAAAGCTTAAATGTAAGCAAATAATTAACCTGTACCTATTCAGATTTCTCAGAAAGTAAGGTTTGCAAAGCAGCATTAGTTTTAATCTTTGCCCAAAGAGCAAGTAAAATTCCTCATTAAAACCCAAATCTGAGAAAACATTCTTCTCCAGCTGGCACTTCAGGTGAAAAGGTGTGTAGCCCATGAGCAATTAAACTTTTACACATGCTAGTTGTTTGCAAAGTTCTCATTTTTTTTTTCTTCCTGTTGCTAATTTCTTATTAAGATAATCACATACTTTATTTTCTGTTAAGCTCTGCTGAAAACCAATAGTGTGAGAAACATTCTAGAATGGCATTGCTATACCCTCCACTGATATATATTCTGATTTTTTTAAGTTAATACATTTGAAAGCATGTAGATGTGTTTGATGATATTCCATTTCTCTGTATGTAGAATAAGTCTAACACATGAGAGTTGCATATCCTTCTTTGCCAACATCATAAAATATTTCCTTTTAATCTTCTTTCTAAAACACAGAAGATTTTTCATGTGTGAAAAAGTTCACCAACTGAAGTGTGATCATCACTTACAGACACGTGTGCCCCTGAGAATTGCCCAGTGACAATTTCATCATTTTTTCAATGGGGTTTGGACTTGGTCAGCCTCCACCAGGAGAGCTGGTTACACCTTTACCAGTTCACATTTTGTGTGCACAAACCTTCACCGACTCAAGCAGGGAAAAATCTGACATTGCTCAGTCCACACTGTGAGAGCTGCTGGCCAAAGCTCTCCAGGAGCAGCGGTGCTGGCTCACACCCACCTCACACCTGGAGAGTGGTGTCCCACAGACATGCACAGGTCTGCAAATTACTGCAGGGAGAGAGTGAGAATTTGTGAGAAAGTTGGAATGGCTCCCTCCCAACCCCCCCTCCCAAATCTGCTTCTTTTGTACAGACACAGAGCAGCCAAACTCTTGGGGGTTTAGCTTTAGTCCATGGGACTCGAGGATCAGAAGCTGCAAACAGCATCAAATCGACTTTGCCAGGATGAAGGCAGGAGCAGAGGGAAGTTTGGATTTGCATCTTCGGTTCCCAAAAGAAATGGCATTTTAGAACCTGAGGCCTAAAGCACCATGTTGTCACACTCTCACAGCTCTGAAAACAGCCATAAAAACAAGCTGTGTTAGATTACAAGATGTTTGGAAGGGAATATAATGGCACTGCACTCCCGTCAGGTAAGGGTTGTTTTCAAACAAATGGAGCACAATCTGTTCACACTTGGCTTCCCAGAATATCTTTGCCTGTTCCTTTTGCGAGCTGCAGGATATTTTAAGTTAAAATGCTCATGTGTTAAAAGATTCAGAAAAATTCAGCAGTGTTTCTTTTAATCCAACATCTGCAAAGCTTTTCAGATGTTCCACAGTGAGAATAATTTTCTCCAGCTAGAACTTTCTGTTTCATTACATGAACCCTTTTGCCTCTCCCTCAAGCAAATTTTATTGATGCAATAATTTGTTTCCAATTAGGCCTTGGAAATTAGGTATTCTAAACATTTCCATTAGAAATTTTTGATATTATTTTAACAACTACTTTGTTATACAGCTTTGCAGTGAGCACACTTACTTCAAAAGATAACCAGGACAAATCCTGAAATAAATTTTTCTTTTCTTGTAGCATCAAGGGAAGAAATGGGAACAGATAGAAAAGAAGTGTGTGTTTAGGAAAGAGAGGCCTTTTTTTCTCAGCTGCTATTCATTTCACCTTTTTTTCAGACATTTTTATTACAGAGCTATCTGTTCATGGAGCTGAAATCAGTCCCCCTACACTCCTGTTATTCCAAGATAAGTATAATGTTCTGCCTTGCCCTCCTATTCTCTTAACTTCCAAGTGGCTCAGCTTTCTTTTTCTGATTGATGTGAAAAATAGATAAGTAGTAGAAAGGGAAAAAAAGAAACCAAAACCTAAAAGAGATGTACCAGCCAAGAAATTATTTTAGAAGAGCTCAAGTTTCACAACTTGAATGCATTCGAGTATTTTTAAAAATTCCATTATTAAATTTGCTGAGAAAAAAAACTTGGCTTGCTCTTAGTGAAAAAAACTTTAAGAAAATGACTCTGATTCTGCCTCTTGTGACACCATCCTGAAGACAAAGGTATTTTAAGCCCACAGCAGCTGAGTCAGAAAGTACTCTCATATTTAGGAGGGCATTTATGAATCCATTCATCATTGTTACACACCAAGGCTTGTCTGCCACTGCAGAAATTCTTCTGTACCTCACGGTGCTGTTACGATTTATCTCAGTTACAGCTGGTTCCATATTCACCCAGAGACACAGCTGCCTGCATCTGATCTTGATCTGTGGCAGGAGCATCCCAGATCCCTCTGTGTCCTTCAGTGTCACAGCACGGTGGGCCACCCCTCCCTCAGGACAGGGTTTTATCAGTGGTGCACAGTGCAGTGCAGAGAGATGCTCAGAGGAGCACAGGGACCAAAGGCATCCACAGGGGCAAGAGCACCACAGGAAGCTCACATTCAGTGGGGATGCATTGAGGGCTTGAGCTCACAAAAGCCTCCAAAGCTGCTTTGCTTTTCCAGTCCAGTTCCTCTCAGGGGATTGGAACTAAGATCTTTTGTGTGTTTTGTCACCCTCAGGCTTAGCTCTGGGAGTGTTTCCTCTGCAGGCAGGAAGGTCGCTTACTTCTCCCAGGCGTCTCTCACCTTGACCCGAGACAATGGGCTCCCTGTTTAATGCTCACTTGTGCTCCCCTGAACTCCAACACCTCATCCATGCCTGGCTGACTGCAGGGAAGGGCAGTCTCCTCTCAGTAGAGGATCAGATCCCATCCAGAGTGCAGAAGATGAACAGACAATTCCTCCCCCGGCTGCCCTAATTTACAGACCCTTTAGTGTGATGTAACATACATGGTACCACAAAGTGACCACCCCAATAGCTCAGCTGCTGTCTCAGTACTCTCACTCCAGGTGTTTAACTTGTATCACTATCCAGCAGCTTTGACAGAGAGGTGCTGAATTATTTCCTCCCCCTCATAGGAGAGGGAGGAGGCTGCAAGGCAGAGAATCTGCAGAGCAGTCAGGAACTGAACCCAACTTGGACACCACTCCTGAAACATGGAAATCACCATTCCTTTTGTCCTGGCATGTGCTGCTTCCACCAAGAGGAACCCACCATCAGCAGTGACATGTCCCTGTCTCCTGTCCACCATAACCTGCTAACTCCATCCATTTATGTATTTTCTTGCAGTGGCAGGCCTAATGTGTTCATTCATTTATGTATCAAATCTTACAGCTCACTATGGTTTGGCCACATCTGGAGTGCTGTGTCCAGTTCCGGGCTCCTCAGGACAGGAGAGACACAGAGCTCCTGGAGTGGATCCAGCAGAAGGTGACAAAGATGATGGAGGGACTGGAGCATCTCCCTGAGGAAAGGCTGAGGGAGCTGGGCCTGTTCAGCTGAGAGGGGCCCTCATCCCTGTCTGTCTTACAATGTAGATACTGCTCTTGGAAATTGTAACTTTCTATATATCAACCAAACCAGTTGCTCCAAGAATGGGCAATGGCCTTCTGGATTGCAGACCCCATCAGTTTATTGTGAAGTAACTGTGTACAAACTATGCTGTTAATAAGATACCAAACTGTTGCTTCCTGCATCCCACATTTCTCCTCACAAATCAAAAAACTTGATGTATTAACTGTACAAAAGAAAAAAAAAATCACAAAATTCAGCCTTCCTGTAAGTTGTAAAGCTTGTTGCATCAAATTCTAGACATTTAGTTTTCTGGACACCTGGAAGATTTCAAGTCCTCTTCAAAGCTATTGCCTGTTAGAAAAGCCCACTGCTTTCCATCAAGAGAGTTCCATGAAGTCCTAACACAGCAGAAAAATCTCCAAAATGCCACTGCACCCATACATTGACCACAAAAATGTTGACTTGGGAAATATTTCTTCAAGGTATGGAAGAAAATAGTGCATTACAACTCCCTCTCCACAAGGAAAACACCAAAATATCAACCTAAAAGAAGACTTTCTGAAGTCCCAAGGAGTTTCACTTTGGGTACGTCTGCCCAAGTTTGCACACTGCAGTTTTCACCGTCACTTGCAGACCTCAAACCACCTGTTTCCACCCAGTTCTCTGTGGTTTGTTCCTGTTCAAATTACATTTTAGTAGGAACAACCTTGGGCTCATACACCATCTTTCACATGTTTTTCTCTTGTTTGCACCATGCCCTGTGTCTGGTTCAGCAGCAGAATGCAGACCTACTCTTGTGGTGGACACCCAGCACTTCGTGAGATGCCACTCAGGACTGCCAAGATTGCCAAGACATCTTTGGTACCCCCAGGGCTCACCAGGTCTTGCCTGGCCAGTGCTCCTGTCATTCAGTTGGATAGACAAGGTTTGAGCACACCACCCTTACTCTATGCCTAGTTTCTTCCCATTAAGTCAGTGGGTCCTTCATATCTTGTGACAACACCTAGGAACAAATGACCTAAAATTTGGGCATTAAAACAAGGTCAAACCCTTGGGTAATATACCCCCTAAGGCCCCGACTACCAGAATTTTAATGCAGATTTCAAGAAATATGCCTTCCATCACTCCTGGCTTGATCCCTCAATCCCAGTGGATTCACAGCTCCCTATGAACATCCTCTCTCAATGCATTTCAAAAGAAAACAAAGCTTCAGACCCCTCCCATCCTTGTTCACCCCCATCGTGCTCACTCCCTGCTCTGAATTCCTTTTCCATGAGTTGATTTCCACTGTGGACACCCCGTCCTTGTGCCTCTATTCCCTCAGCACTCATCTGCTAAGCCAAGCAAGGTTTTTGCCTCCCATTCTCCCTCTTGCTTTCTGCTGGCAGCCTCAGGTTGCTGTCCACCCACTTGGGGGTTATCCAGCAATGCAGTGGATGCATTACCCACCAGTAGAAAAAACACAGTATCACAGTATTCTTTAGTGCTTTAAACATGCTTTTCCTTTTTTGCAACACCATGTTTCAGGTTCAAAACATCTATTTTTTTTTCACAGTGATAAGTAACCCAGCTTTCAGAATCAAAATAGACAAAAGTATTAGTTATTGGAAATTCAAAAAAAAGGAAGCCTGTATATAATGAATAAATTCCCCCACTGGAACAAGGTGCTCAGTACAGATTCCCATTTCAGCACACAGCCGTGTTATTTACACGTAAAGCTTTTGGGTTTCTGATGTTGCAATACTTGAATCTTTATAAAGGCAGTGTGGGCTCTGTGACACCCAGAAACTCACCCTGTGCTATTGCTTTATGGCCAGGTGAGATACAGGAATTGCCAATGACACCCCTCCATGTCTCCCCCTCTCTCCCCCTGTGTATTTTGATAAGACTTCTCTAGCATGGAATAATACCAGGAATATTCATTACCCTAAGGAGCCTGTTCCTTCTCAGGAAACCATGCCACCTGAGCTGCATACATCTTCTACTCAGAGCAAAACAGGCACATTTTCTTAGTGTAACAATTTTTTTTTATTTCAGTTACTTTTTCACATAAAACTTTATGTAAGCTACAAAAATCGTGAAATGCAGAAATGGTATTAAAACTGCAAACTTAAAAGTTTAGATTAAAAAAAAAAAATCAGTCTTTCCCTGCTAACAATGACCAGTTAAAACGAACCATATTTTGATGGATTCATTTAATAAACATACCACACACTTCTCAAAAATAAATAAAGAATAACATCAGAAAAACCAATACTATCAACAACATGAAGCATTTAGTCATCTTTTTTTCTTTTCTTTGAAAGACATAAATGAAATTTCTAGGCACAGTTTTAGGCATTATAGAGGACACAGAGGCAATAGGTTAGTGTGCACTGCGCTGTACAAAAATACAGTCTGAATAAATTACATTGCTAGCCATAAGATTAGACTTCACTTACCAGTCAGGTCATTGCATGTTTAATAATATACAGTTACATGCTAATCCATATATATCATTTATATTTCAAACACATAGGTCTCTCTATATTTATTTTTTGAAATTTACAAAAGCTAAACGAAGTTGTGCAAGAAATCCAGAAGAGGTGCTGGGTACTTGTCAGCACCGGACGGTATACTTCAAGCTTAAAAAATACAAATAACTAGCCCTGCTTGCAAGTTTGCTATATATATATTTATTCATATCTATTTGGAAGGAAAAAAAAATGGATTTGTTGTGGGAGAGAATCATTCTGCCAGTGAGATGAAGTCAAACAACTGAAAGAATGGTGACATGACACAAGCACAACATACAAATTGATTAATTTGTCGTACATACACTCAAGACACAGACTTGCATCTTTTTTATGGCTAAAAAAAAAAAAAACCAGCACAAAGTTGACAAAGTTGCATTTACCTTTAGTTCTGTTCTGAGAAACAGAATGCTTGCCAAAATTTGCAATGGTAAAGAGGAAAAAAAAAGACACTGCAGTAGCAACCTAAGCTAAAGGTAGGTACCTAAATCCACATACTACATGCCCAAACACAAAGGTCCTGAGGAGTCTGAGGTGGGTCCTAATAGACTGCATTACCTCCAAGAGGAAGAGCAGACTGAGACTGAAAATCAGGTCTGTGACTCAAATGTGAATCAAGAGCCTTGTCTTTAGGCATTCACGTTTGTAAATTGTTTTGCCTGAACACCTTTCACATTAACAGCCAGTGACTTGCAGAGCACACACCATTCATTTGCATTTGCCTTAGGCCTGACAGTTGCTTTCACTCAAACTCTACATAAAGAAAAACAATTTGATAAATTAGTGGCTACCATATGGGTGCAGCATTGTACCTTCTTGTCAGCCACACAATGCCAGCCCTAAAACACCATCCTCTTAGAAAGGTACAGACATCTTCTCACAGTGGGCTTCTCTGCACTAATCTAATCCCATGCCAAACTACAACGTTCTCCATGCTGCTAAATAAAAGCAGAGCTACACAGCTGTTCAGAAAGATACTGAGTTAACTATATAACGAATATCCGCCTTAAGTCAGTCTCAGGAAATATGGCGGAGTTACAAATGCTCTCTTGGTGCTTATGGAATAACTGGATACAAGTTTTCCTCCCATCTTTTTTGTTCTCCAGGCATTACCATGCAATCCCTTCCACGTCAAGCTGTCATTTTGCTCCATCTAATCTAATTAATCACCACTGGTTCTGCAAAGGCTGCCAGCACGGAATATTCTGCCACGGTAGTGGAGACTGAACTCCAGAGCATCCCAGAGCTTTATAAACCGTCTCCACAAGCCAGCAACACTTGCACAATGAACTCCTGAAGGCAGCCCTGTGGTCCCCTGCTCACTGCAGACCCTCAGCACCCTGCAGATGGTGGCCCAGCAGTAACACAAGAGACGCCATCTCAACACCCAGTAATTCAGGAGTGTTTTCCGTGGAACCAGCAAAGCCATTGGTGTAGAGGTGGATGTGCAACCCCAGCACATCTGCTTGTGCAGAGGTCCACATAGAATATACTTTAAATTTTCTCCATTAAAAAAAATAGTTATTTCTAAAGATTACAGTTGTATAAAAATATGCTTATAATTAATTGAAAATATCCAAATAAGCAAATTGTAAACAAAAATAAAAGTGATGCGGATTAAAAGCATGTGAAGGTTCTCCCTATTATTTTATCTTGGGTTTGATTTCATGAGTACAGTCTCTGGATGTTTTAAGTGGGAAATATACTAAGCTAGGAGTAATCAGATGTACATAATCATCAAAAAGTCCATTAGAAACTCATCTTTTAAAAACAAGAGATTACCTCCTGAAGTGCTGATGTTTTAACATGGACATGATGGGGTCTCAGCTGTATTCCTGATGATCAGGGAAACTCACAACCTAACTAGATTTTTAAAAAATGGCAGTTTTTTAATTTGCAACAGCCTTAGAAAAGGATTTTTAGCAAGTATTATATTACACATGGAATAGCAAGAAGTTATTTTTGTCCAGTTCTACCTTAATTTGATGTTAGCTTTTAAGCATTTCCCATAACACAGAGTCTGTACAAGGGCATATACAGAAGACAAACCATTGTGTGTTTATTTTGTAACACCAACCAAATTTGGGGGTACCATCCAAGACTTTCAATAATTTATACAACATTAGTGTTTTAACCACTGCATCACAGCTCATATTACAATTTTTAGATGAATCATTTCTTTCCCTCTGCATATATATTTGAATTATATATATTCATTTATACTAACAAATACCTTTCAAAAATATAACTGAACTTGTTCCATATGCATTCTTTTCATGACAATGTTTGCAAGTTAAATGGGTTCTCAGGACAACTGCAATTCATTCATACATTTTAGATGTCTCAGGGACAGATCAGGTCTTTTTTCTATTCCTCTTTATCTTCACCCCTCCAGCAAAACACTGAGAGCTGAGACAACTTCCAACTACACAGTCAGAAGCACATGTCTGGGTTTGGACTTCCTTCAACAATCTGCTACAGCTGGCACGGTGATGTCGATTACCAATTCATGAAATACTGTGTGGGTTGGTGGCTTGTTTGGGTTTTTCTTTTTTTTTATTATTCTCCCAGCAGACTGTTGAATGCAGATATTAGACAAGTCATTAACCAGTTACATTCACTGCCCTCAACACAGTCACTTGCAACTAATTCCTTAAGAGTGTTTTTGAGCAAGCAACAAGGGGCCAACTCAGCCTATTGTACAAGATGCCATTGCCTGCTTATCAGACATCTGAATCCTCTATGATACAGGGAAACTTCTAAATGGAGCCCATACCAGCTGCTCCCCTGAAGGCAATAGCAGATGCTGGCATTGCATTCTCATTCCAGCTACTTTTCTCACAATGATCGCTGTCACGTAGATCCTTTTGCTTGTTGTCAGGAAAAATGAAGTTTATGTATCAGCAGCTTGCAGCATCTGCCTATGTAAGATCAGCAATCCTAGTGTTTGCAGTTCTTCTAAATGGTTGTAAAAGCTGGTTACAGTGTTCACACCCAAAAGGCAAAGGCTATTTTATCAACAGAGCAGACTGTTTGGTGCTCCACAAGTGTTCTAAAAAAACTGTGAGCTAGAAAAGATGGGGTAATCCTTTTTTTTTACTTTTCTTTTCATTAAATGATTCTAGTAATAGTCTTCATAGTTCTTAGGGTTCAGGCAATAAAGAATGGCACCCCCAAATGAAAATATAGTTGCACCCCAGGCCAGGCCATAGCCCCAGTTGAATTCATGGTATATTTTCAAGCTGACCGTTTCGATGAACTTGATTGGGTAAAGGACTAAGCTGCAGACCTGGAGAACAACTGAAAGAGAAAAAAAATATATAAATGTCAGAAGAAGCCTTAATTTGCTTCTCTAAAACAAAGAAAACATCAAATAACTGAAATTCACACTTAAAATGCTCTTGGTGATTTTTAGCTTGGAAGTGCTGCTCTTTTAAAATCACCTTCACTTCATTCACAGAGAACAGAGCAGCTCTTCCATATTCCCTCACTGATGAACAAATGTTATTGCTGCAATATAATGATGATCCTTTGTATGTCCACAAAATAAACAGTGAGAGTAATATTTTCCAAATTCTTTTGTCTCTCCTTTCTATTTTAGTTGCAGTCATTACTCCTTCCGTAACAGCAAAACTTGTTCTACTGCCATTATAAAAATAAGTCAAAATGAGAAGTGAGAATACATATTAAGAAATGTAGCTGAGAATCAAATAATTTACTTAGCCTAGAAATAACTCATTGTCATAGGTGATATATACTTGTGCTCAGTAGAGACTCAGTGAATCACATATTTCATATGCATTACTGTGTTCTGTAATCAGAATTAATGACATTCTTGCACAGAATACCAAGGAATCCATAAAATTTGATCAGTCACTGAACTTCAAACCAGCAACGTATTATGAATTTAGGGGGTGGGTCAGAAATATTTTGTGATGAAAGAAGTGAATAAAATAGATCAAATCCAAGACATGAAAAAGCTTCAAAATCATTACTTGCTATAGCACTGTCTCTGAGATCCACAGACACTCATTGGCCATTTCACTCCCACACACCCTTGTCCAACTGGCCCCTTTCATTAGCCCTGGAGACAAATACTCACCTGTCCTGAGGACTGGGGAGATCATGTCCCATGTTCATCAGAACCTCAGTGACAAAACTCTATAAAACACTCACTGGAAATTTCTGTTCATCCCACCTTAGACTACAGAGTAACTCTGGACCCTTACTTGAGACTGACAATCTGAATAATGTTTGCAGAGTGGATTTTCTGATGTGGATATCCAAATCCACTGGACTTTTTTTTAATTCTACCGTTATTGAAGTGTTACTTAATGTTATTCCACTGGAATATAATTTTTTGTCTGTCAGCTCACAAAATACTGCACAACACTGGAAAAACTCTGGCAGGGTACACTGGGAAAAGCACCTACTTTTATGAAAAGATTATGCATTCTAGTTCTGTATAATGAGAGCATCTTTACACCCAAAACCACCTCAACATATGCTCAGCTTTCAGGCACATCTTTAAGACCATTCAAGGTCAGAAAGGATTTCTGAAAACGTATGGAAATACATGAGTTTTTCTTTAGTGGCTTCCTGCACTGGGGATGCAGCATCTCTGCTGAGTCAATGCAGAAACTGCTCCATGTGTGTCTGTGTCAAGTGCAAACCAAGGAAGTCTCCACCTTCCCCAGTGTAACATATGAAGTATGCTTAATTTCAATCTACAGATTGGACTTGTCAAAACACAACCAAAAAAAAGTGATTCTCTTGGAAGAGGAACATGTTGCTAAAGCAGCAACACGCACAAGAGGGTTTTTTTGACATTTCCATAGTGAGAGTTCCAGCTTTTCCTACTATTGGTCCAAATACACTATTGTAGAACTCAAAAGAAGTGCTGGCAGCAAGTGGCTGGTGGGAGCAGCCACCCTACACAGCACTGTCATCACTTTGCACTAATTTTGCCTTCTGCCATTGTTTTTCCCTGCAGAGCAGGAAGGGAGCTTTGTAAGCTAGAAACAGCAGCCAGTGAAGTTATGAGAAACGACCAGCATGACCCCAAAAGATGTTGAAAGCAATGCCTGCAACTACTGATCTGCTTCTAATGAATTTAAAGGAACTCCACATTGTGCTGACCTGCTTAAGGGAAGTGTGTGCTTCTGAAGAAGCAAAAGTATTTTCCTGTAGAAAAGCAGGCTGCAAAAGAAATCTTAAAAAATCTGCTGCTCAAATGCTGTTCAGAAAAGACTAATCATCTCAAACTTGATTGTTCACTTCAAATGTAGACACGTTTTAATGAAGCACTATGATGCTTGCAATATGGGAACAGGAATATTAGGTTTATTCCATTCACACGAAATATAAGTAATTATACGTACTCATCATATTAAACATGCAGAAATTGTAACATTTCCTACCTTAAAAGTAGGAAAATATAATTTCAATCTTTTTTTTTTTTTGTTAAAATGTTTGACTATAAACTTTGATGTCAAAAAACCCCCATTTATGATGTGGCTTTCTAAGTGACTTTTAAGTATGAAAATGCTGGTGCTGACTAGTAAGTTCTGTACCTCTGTTTTCTATCTCCTACTCATTTCAGATGAGTGAAGCACTTGTTTCAGAAACTACCTGAAAATGTAGTTGCAACAATGACAGAAAAAAAATCCCTCTTCTTTGTAGTGCCAGGCAAGCTGGCAGTAATGAGAGTGGACACTGATCTCAGAGATTCAAGATGAACATCAGCAATGAAAAACATATCCTAAGGAGGGTAGTATGGGCCCAGGACAAAATGCTTGGAAAGGCTGTGACATCTTCATGCTTGAATTTCCTCAGAACTGGTCCAGACAAAGCTGTCACTGTTACTGACCATCCTGCCTCAAAAAGGAGATTGGAGTACATACCCTTCAGAGTATTTTCCCCAACAGTATTTCTTTGATATTATGACTCTTTTTGCTGACCTATAGCAAACTGCACTACATTCTACTGAAGTCAGTCCTGCTTTTTCAGACCATTCCATCAACTTCACAAAATCAAATTCTGGCTTTCAACGTATCTGCATTTTTTTCTAGCTTCACTGTAGATTTTGACAAGTAAACTTTCATTCTATCTTCCACATCATTATGAAAATAGGTAATAGCACAGAACTAAGGATGCAATCCAGCTGGACTGCGTTCTCCCTGTCAGAATGAAAAGATACATCCTTTAGTATTCTCCAATTATTATCTGCCACCACTTTTATATTACTCTTTTACCTATAATATTTTCACTTAGCCACTGTTTTTCCTAGCTTGCAGGTAAAAGCATCTTGTGACACGTGTTAAAACTTGTTAACGTCAACAGGTTATTCTTCCAAATGTCACATTTGTTAAAACATAGCACCAAAAGGCAAGCATGTTTAATTTTTCTTTTGTTTCTTTTATGGGCTTTCAGCAAGCACACTTTCTCTTTCTGCCCCTAAATTAAGACTTGGTTAGCACTTAGTTAAGTGGTTAAGTGCATCATGAAACTCCTGCACGGACAAGTTGTGAGCTTGCACTCTGAGGGTGCAGTTTTCAGGGCCAGTTTGGTTCATGAGCTCTAGGACACCCCAGCAGGTCCAAGAGCTGGTGACCTCCACTAAGACCAAAGAGCCACATGAACCAAGGTGGCTCCATGCAAGAGATCCTGCTCCACATTTTTCCATTACCTGAGGCATTCCTCTTCCTCTCAACATTAAAATACATGCTGTCACCCCTATGAAAACACATTCACATCTTTTCATTACTTGCTGGCTTATTCTCAGCATCTAGGTTGAATTTTGGTTTTTTTGGTGCCTTTCTTTCTCATCTCTTCCAGTCCTAGTCAGTCAATCTTCTCCCTCACCTACGGAGTTGCTAACTGAAACCTGAAGCTGAGAAAAAAAAATAAAAATAAATCAAAACTTGAAGGAAGAAAAATAGCCTGGAGCCAACTGTTTGGACTCTATAAAGCACCTGGAAATAACTTTTCCATTTTGTCCTTTCTTCCACACAGAGACCTTTTCTACCCAACACCCACACATCATTAAATGTCTCTGGGCAATTCATACAATGCCCTTTTCCCAGAGGCAGCTGATAGACTCCTAACCAGAGTTACACAGAATATTTGGTCTTGTCAGCACATTCACAGGTCAGGGCAGGGTTTATCCTGACAGATTTGTGAAATCCACAGACGGAGGCTTGAATCCATGGAGAGCTGCACAAGGCACAAACTGCAACAATCTCAACTTTCTGCTCTTCAGTGGTGGATTCTTTCCATAATTCTTTCAAAATATGCCATCCATATTCTTCTCTACAAATTGCTGACATCAAAGATAAAATCTGTAGGAAATGTCTTTTAACAATGTAAGTGTCAAATCCTAAAAGGATTCTCAGATTTGCTAGATAATGAAGAAGAATGGGGAAGGTTGTCTTGGCTTCATCATCCCTCTACTCACATGCTTCAGGTTATGGCTGTTCAAAATGCACATGCACACACACAGAGGCAAAGGGAAGGTGTGAACACCATCAAAAGCTAAAGGACCAATTTAATTTCCTCTTAGATTCAAGTAAGCATTAACCCACTCCACTATCAACCTTTTGTAGTAAAGACTAGAAGCAATTTTATGCAGAGGAAAGCACATGAAGACAAACAGCAGAATTTCAGGAAATCTTGGGGAAAGACGTTTCTTTTTTTTTTTAGTACAAACTTAACTCCTAAATGAGCAACATGGCAGGACAGGTATGTATGGCTGAATAATTACTACTCTATAGTGTGTTACTACACAACACTATGAGAAATGAAGCCAAAAGCCAAACAAGAAATCACTACAAAAATTCAATAACCCCATTTCCTTCAAAGTTAATTGCTGAGCATGCCTCATAACCTCAGAATTAACACTAAATTGTAAAACAATGGCACCAGTATCTTTATTCCTTTAACCAAGCAAGCAATGCCACACATAGAACAAAACCAGATGATTTCCACTCAGGGAATCTGATCCCAGGTTCCTTTAATTTCCTAAATGCAAATGAAATGTAATCTAGGAATATGTCTTGAGCACATAAAAGTGCATCTTGAAGGGCTCAGTTCCATCAAGGCAACGTTATCAGCAGGGGGCAGCAGGAGCCTTCCTGGAGTTGTGCTTCATCCCAAACTCCCTCCAATTCCGTGCTCTAATCCTCTCATACCCTCCTAAGGTGGCTTTTTTTAATACATCCCGAAGGTTCTGTCATCCTCTTCATTATGGGCTATCAGAAGGGGCTTAAGCTGCTGGCTCCAGTGCAGATGTGAGTGACAGGATGAAGGCAAACCATGCTTGGTGAGTCTCAGGGGAACCTGAAACATCCATGCTGATGAAGCCCCAAAGCATCAGAATATATAAAGGGAGATGATTTTATATTGTAATTGTACCTCACTGGACCAGTCTTACAGACAATTCAGATTCTTAGGTCTCCCTTAAGATTTTGTGATAGTTTATATAAACTGTTCCATTTTTATGTTTTTAAAACCAAAGAGGGACTACCCTGTGACAGCTTGTTAAATTAATAACTAAGTGAGATGACACAACGAAATTAATTCCTTATGGCACAGGGGCATATATAAACACCTTGCAAGATAATCCTATTTATTTTCACATGTAGAGCTTCCAGGGTTCACCTTTAGGTATTAATTTCCCTGTTTTAAAATTGCAAAAGAGAGAACATTAAAATAAAAATGGCTTTGCATGAAGAATAAAGATGGGGACATCAAGCAGCACAAAGTCACAGATTAAAAATGGTATTTTGAGATTTATCCTCTGCAGTTTCCCTTGCTGCAAGTACTTCACAAAAAATAAATATAACGCGAATAAATAATTGTTTATGAACTAATAACAGTGCAACTGCAAAAATGATTAATGCTGTGCAGAACTTACATCCTGAGAAACCCCACTGGAGTTAACACAGAAGTAACCAAACACCTCTGAATTAGTATGCAGACCAAGGCATATCTCCCTCCACAAAAGTTCAGCTGCTCTCAGGAAATCTCTTTAATGATGCCAGAGCTTACCTGCAGCAAAGAGCATGACTGCAACTGGTCTGTAGAACCTCCTCCGAGATCCCACGCAGATGGAGATCAGCCCAACCAGGAAGGCTATGAGGATAATGGCAGCACCACCCAGCAGCAGAGCCAGAGTAGCTATCTGCCAGTCTAGGGGGGGAAAAAAAACAAAGAGGGGGAAAAAAATAATACAATTTCAGTAAACAAAGCCCACAGGCCTGACAGAAACAGCAGAATATGACGAACACAGAGGATGCATCAAAGCTCAGGTAAATAAACAGCTATGCCTTGAATTTCTTTTTCCCTAATTAGTGAATCACCTTTATAAAACAGATGTAACTCAGAAGCAAAGTGCCACAACCTCCCACGCTTACTCAAGCCTTAGTTGGCCTCGTTGGGATTTTGTCTCAAGCAAAACTGAGTAATTTGGTCCCCTGGTTTTTATCCAATTTAGAATGAGAAATTGAGGCTGGCTCAGGAATAGCTGGTGTTGTGTTCGCTGACCCTCAGCCTGCTGTAACTTTCTCACAAAAGAGAGTGAAAGTCAAACCTCTGCTTGAGCTGATCAGGATGACACAGCAAGGGAAATGCACAGAGCCTCATCACACACACCTGTCCCCTGGGAAGTACCAGGGCCACACAGTACGAGTAACAAAATTGAGAGTATGCTCAAAGGAATTAAAAAAATATATATATTCAACACTAAAAGACAGCTGAAAGTGAAGACTTTGTAAAGGCAGTAACAATCATTAGATGCAGACCCAGTCAATCTCAGGCCCATTTTAAAATGTCAGTTATCCTCAGGAGTCAGTTTTTCTTTCCCCAAAAGCAACCTAAGCACTTGGCCCAGCATATTTTCTAGTTATTCTCATATATAATGGATGCAGTTATAAACAAGAGATTTGCAGTCTTAAATCACATAAATCAAAATCCATTTGTAAACTGATGGCCATGATGTGTGAATACAACATCCAAGACCTAACTTCAGAGCTTCCATAGGATTTTTGAAAGCCACAGGCTTTGGGCTATCTCTTTTCCCAGAAGAATATCTAAGATCTTTCCTCTCTCCAATACAGACATCGAAATAAAGAATCAGATTGCTATTTACTTCTTATCACTACTATTTACTAGTTCAAGGAAGATGATATAAATTCAGCTCATGGGAAAAAGACATATGGAACCTCTGCATCTCACTACTTTGGAAATACTGGCAGTCATGTGATACTCAGAGTAAAATGTCCAAATGCATTATACAGTTTAAAGAAAATAAGATCAATTATTTCCAAAATAAATTTCCAGAATGAATATCTTAAGGTTACTAAAACAACAACAACAGTGGACATCCTCTTTTGGGAATGAGTAAAAAGCACTGTTTTCCATAAACAATGGATCCAGTTTCAAGAGGAATCTAATCTCAACAGATTAGATACAGACAGTGCAGCTGTGGAGTTTGGGAATGGAATGCTGGCAGCTATTCTCACCAAAAAGCCTTCACATATAATATGAAAAAGGATGAAGCAGACTAAAAGAAGAAAGTGGATAGAAGAGCTATAAACGTATTGCTTGAAAACAAAGTGATTTTAAAGGTGTTTGTGCAAGAACACACATTTATTTTCATACTTTTCAGAAATCCAGGCATGTTCTTTACTAATAATTTAATTACTAAGTATTCAACCTCTCAGGCTGTTTTACTCCTTGCTTTCTTACTGGACTAAACCACAAGGCTGGGAACAATCTTTCATTCTATCATCAAGATGCAATCTCTAATGTCAGTTTGCTCTGTGTCCCACTGCTATACTATCATTATTGGGATGGAAATGTGATTTTAGTACTGGACAGAGATGTTTTGGAGAGTGGTTTTTAATATTAACACGAACACTCAGAAACGCCAAGTGGTTAGTGTAGTGATGATTTAGAAAGGATTCTTCCAATATCAGAGTGCATTACAGATATAAAACACAGAAATAAATAAACAGAATGGACCACTTTGGAACAATATGAAAGGAATCCTTGCACTAAAAAAGTTACACAGATACAAAGACCAGCCACATAAATCCATATCACAGCAAAGTTAAAAGCCACACAAAATTGATGAAATAAATCAAAGGGTCAGACGGGAAAACTCAGAAACTAAAATTTTTTGAAAGTCACCACAAACAATAAAATATTAAATGTTATCTTTGCACTGATCAGATGCCAAACCCTAATGCAAAGGGAAGGCGTACAACACTGGAGTAGCAGCTAAATGGAAAAAAAAGTTGAGCATCCTACTGCTTTCCAAAACCACACTGGAAAAACCACCAAACAACTGATAATAAATTAGGCAAGGATGATATAAGTGTGGGGTTAGAATATCGTTTAACGTCCAGGACAAATATACAGATTTTAGAAAGGCTAAAAAATAGACAAACTACCTTACTATAGTACTGACGTGGGAGGTAAAAGGACAAATGAGTGTTGGGAGACACCCACACTCCCAACTATAAAAGAAGTGACTTGGATAAACAAAATTAATTTATTGAGTAAGACAACCTACTCAGTGATGCTGACAGCAGGACAAAACCAAAGCTCTCACTGTTCCTCAGTACCAGCTGGGGACCAGCTACTGCATGTTGTGCTCTGGACCACGATGTCTGGAAGTGCCTGTTTGTTTTAGCCCCTTTCCCAGGAGCAGACAATGCTACCAGCCCTTGCCCTGAGCTGCAGCTGAGTGGGACTTGGGTGGAAGAACATCATGAAGGTCAGACATTACTGCACAAAGAATACAGGACTAAACTTTCCTATAGTGGCTACCATAGTAACTACCTGTTTAAATCTCCTGGTCATCTTGGAAAAATGTTAACTTTCAATTCCAAAAGCCATTTGATCTGGTGACAAAATGAAGCTTATGTTGGGTTAAGAGGGCAAAATCTTCTGCATGGGTCTTTCACTTAACAGCATTTTTTTTTTTTTAAATCCAGGCCTTTGGACTTTACCCAAAATAAAAGAAAGATCCAAAGATAATAGAACCACTACCTCTGAAGGCAGAACACCCTGTAAATCAGACAGCTACCATATAAACACATACAGCAAACACAGTTTTTCCACAATAAAGATCTGTAAAGTGTTCCTCAGACTACCCAAGAGTGATTTACAGCACACAGCATCAAAATGGGATCAGGAGATTGTTCTGTTACACAGTGCTACTGGTACACAGAACATAAACACCATAAACCTACTTTAGAGTATCCAAAATATGCTTGTGCCTCTTCTAAGCATGCACCAATCTTGCAAATGAGTTACTAATAAGAAATGTAAGTTCAGGGGCCTCAGCAGTTCAGTGAGATTGCCTGTTCTCACTGAGATAAGAAATGTGCAAAAAACACAAGTAAAACGAGACCTTATAGATGATAATTATTACTTTTCTGTATTCAAAACATAATTGGTTACACTTTTAGAGAGCACATCAGTCTTTTTCCTACACCACTACAGTTTTTTAAACTACACATCCATTAACTAAGAAAAATATTAGGAACTTGTAACAAAACTAAAAAAAACTCATACATAGGTTAATAAACTTTCAGATCTTAAAAAAGCACTGTGACCTCATGTCATGCCCAAGTAAGATTCCATTGTTGGTTTAGATAACTTTAGGTTTTTTCAATGTTCTGATTTAGCAATACATTAAGAACTACACTAAGAGTGCCACCTATCCCATCCAAACTAGAATTAAGACATTTTTGACAATTGTTAAGTAACTTGAGAGATTTGTTAAGAAAAACCTCATTTAATGTATCCTATTTTTAGGTCTGAAAATCCCCAGTGTCTATAACCATGAGAAATATATACTGCAGTTCTGACTGGAATCTGACAGTGATTACAGTGTTTGCAAATTTTTAACTGTAACAATCTGCCCGTTAGTTTGAGGATGTGGGTTTGGAAATGTATATAAATATGAACGTAGGCACTTAACACATATCTGGTGAAAAATTTATTAAAATTACCATCTTCAATTAAAAAACATAAAAGCCTCCAAACCATGGTGATACTGTTTCTTTTCAGTTAGTTCTTCATACAAGTCAGCACCTTTCTGGAGGACAGCTTGTTCTCCTTGCTATTTGGAAATTCTGCCTGTTTCTTAGTGATCCAGAGGCACAATGTCAACTGTACATTGACATTTCCAACTCTCCTCCCTTCTTTCCCCAAAAGAAATGGCTCAAGGCTTTAAGCTGTAGAGAAATGTTTAATTTAGAGCAGCTCTATTTGCTCAATTTCTTGGACAAAATACTTCATACTAGGACAAAATCAGGGAAAGCCATAAAAGAAGAAAAAAACACATCGAAGTCCTGAAATGTGTATGTTAATAACTAGGTTCTTTTTTTAACACAAGAAAGATCAATGCAAAAGGCTAGTATAGATGTCATGTTTTCAGCAAGACACCCCAAAATTAAACACTTTTTTCAACATGGTTTTCTACCATGAAAAAGAAGTGGTGGGCATCAAAGCATACTGTGGAATATGTGAAGCATTTGTGTATAGGGCTCTTACAGACAGTGCACGTGAACTGAATTAATTTCTTAGGAAACAATCAAATATTCCTTTCTTCCATACAGTGGCTCTCCACCAAGTCTTCTCCTCATAAAGGCTGAAGTACCAAAATGCAGGCAGCTGTTACATGATGGAGGCAATGCCTGACCTTCTAGCACTAAACAAAATCTTGGTAAGAAACAAAAACACAACACTCAATTAAGTGCCTCTGATTCATTGCAAAGTTTCCACTTATTGAGTACCTGCCCTCGGACAATAAAGACTCCAAGAAATTGCAATATAGCATTTAAAATCAAGAATAATGATTTGGAAGAACGTGGGAAGCAGAGAAACTTGAGGCACCCACACATAAGTAATTAAATATAACCCACTGAGTATCATAACAATCAACTTAAATAAACAGGATAGCTAGAGATATTCTTAATAGATTCATATTCAAACTTCAACTTTTGTGGTTATTTGATATCTAAGAAGTGTAGTGTATATATAAAAACCTAAAGGCAAAAAAGTGCTTTTGTTGCATGACCAGTGAGATTTCTTCTTTCTTTAGTAGGATCATGAGCAGAGGCCTCTGTGAAAGGTGAAGTTCCACTGAATTCTGTGGAAAAGCAGAGGTACAGCAGGGGCCATTAAGTTCTCACATCAAATTACTCCACAGAGGTCACCTTTGGAGCCTCAGCCTGAGCCAGAATGATGGTTTTCAAGGAGCTGCTCAGAAGAATTCTGCTCTGGGTGAAAAGGATATTGTGCAAAGCTGGGAAGCCCAGTCCCTGTAAGTTACTGGGTCCCCACTCCTGTGCTCCTGTACAGCCAACCTGCAAGTGCAGTCCTTTGGGATTCCACAATGGACACCTCTGCACACTGCAGGCAGAAGTGCTTTCTGGCAAGGTCCCCATCAAACATCCATAAATTGCTCTAGCCACAGCTTTTCACAGTGAAGCCTTGTACAAAAATGACAATAAATAAGTATTTTCTGCTTGCTGATTAGTATAGGATGTTTACTAGTGCTGGCTGCTGCACAGACATACTCTGGCTTTTATATTTTCTTTATATTTTATGGATTAAGATTTTTCTGAAGTAGGAAAATTACTTGTGCATGTAGCTACTCAAGTCACTCAAGACACTTTAAAAAGCATTACCAGAACTACAGGAACCAACTATATCTGGGTGAAAGCATAATTTCCTTAAGAGAGAACTCACTTTACACCTAGCCTTTCTTCCAAAAGCCATAAATTTAGACAAATTAAATAGCTATGTGAAGTCACAGATATGTTAAAAAGAAGCTGTTTGTGGACATGACATTTTCCCTTAGAAATCTGTCTTCATCCACACACAGCAGCACGTGGGACAAAGGCCTCAATAAGCCAAGTGCTGCACAACACCCATGGGATTAACAGGAAGCCTCTCCCATAGCTCTAATTCACCAGGACACTGACAACACCCAAAGAGAAATTTAAGCATTTTATGCTGGGTGCCAAAATCCCTAAGTGCCTCCTAAGGACAATTCAGAGGCTCCACATAAGGCATCAGTCAGTTTGCATTTACTGCACAAGAGGCTTGTAGGATGATTTAGTGCTCCTAATGCTGAGTGGAGAGTCACTTAGAATCAGTCAAAGAAAAAGAGAACAAGCAGAGAGACAGCCAAAAAACAGCTTTCTGGTGCAGACCCTGTGTCTTACAGAGGTGCAGAATGCTAATGGATAACCATGGCAGCCAACCAGTGAAGGAGGAAAGGCAGATGCCTCCTCAGCTTCCATACACCAGGGGACAGAGAGCTTCTCAGAAGCTGCAAGGTCTTTTCCTCCCAGCTCTGGCTCCAGACTCTAACCTCAAACCTCTCCTCCCTTTTCTTGAGTGCTAGGGTAGGTTGTAACTGCTCTCCATCTCCATCTGCTAGACCCAAGCTGCAAAAAAGATTTATCAGGTCCGTGAACAAATAGGTACAAGAGAATCCAAATCTGAGTGTTGCTTCAGAGAGCCTCTTACCTACTGGTCCCTTCCAATACTCTGTTGCTGTTTATGCACCTTCCCCCTGATGCACAGGAAAGCTGACCATCACTGTATGGCAGCCCAGACCCAGGGCTCTCTCACCTTTGAGGGAAAAAGGCCTTAGCAGCCACCTACAGAGCTGCAACCCTCTCACTTGTGCTCCTCCTATGGCTTTCCTCTTCTCCAGGAGCAAGATAACTGAGAGAGAAAGAGGTTGACTATTCCTGGCAAGGTAACAGTCCCCTGGCAGGATGCTCCAGGCAGAAGGTGCTCTCCCAACCACCCTCCCCAGCCAGCTGCTTGATAGTCTGGGGGAATAACTAGGCAGCCACTATGTAGACTGCTCATCTCACTGTGGAAAGCAGTCCCCTTCACCTTTCACCCAAAGATGCCACTGGGAGTGCAGGGGACAATTTGGTTATAGATGAAAAAATATGGTAAGCAACTCTACTGCTGTGTAAAAGAGACAGCAAGACAACAAAATGGTCTAAATGCCTGGGGGGTTGCAGATGCATGAGCAAACTGGAAATGTAGCAGATGCTTGCTCATCTGCCCACAGACACACATCTCTCCTGAAGAATAAAGCTTGCATTCCTTATTTATATGAAATATATACACTTTGTAGAGATGTGGGGTGGGGTATGTTGTACGTCTGCTCTGTGGCCCGCCTTTATTTCTAAAATCACAAGGTCCTTTAAACATGGCACAACTTCAAATAAAGAATTAAGTGGTGCCATTATACAGATCTTTATTTTACCATTTAAAAGCAACATGCATTGCACATCGCTTTTGCCAACAGAGGACTTCAAGACAAGCACAGCATTACAGAAAATCATGTAATCTATAATTCATTCACAGAATAGTACAGCATGTACTCAGGCATTTCCTCTATTGGATACACAGCATTCTTCTGAGATTAGCTTGCTACTATGTCATTTTAATTATTGGATATTCATTCATTCAATAAAAATAATAAAAAACCCTCAAACAACTGCACACACCCACAACTTCGAGAACTTCACAAAAAACCTGAACTCTCAGAACTCTGCCATTAGGAAAGAAGTGTGGGAGATGTGTTATACAAGCTTTTCACAAAAAGCTCACTATTTCTGACCTCTTCTACATAAGTTACTACTTTTAAGCAATCTGAAGTACTATGCTTTGCATTGGAACCAGAATGTAACTATTTCCCACAGTTATCAATGTTCTTCCAGAAAACTGGCGATCTTCTGCAATTTTCAAAGCTCATTCCCTTGTTCCTTGAGAAAAACAATTAGCATTTAAAAGAGTTTGAGGTGTACTTCCCATCAGAACGATGGCTTTAAGTGGAACAAGTGAAACACATAAAGCCATACAGCTGGATGGACTTTACCACTCCTCCTGTTACCCTGAATCTTATGTGGTCATCTTGGACCACAAATCAGTAGCAGAGGCAATACCACTCTCTATGCAATTCTAAATATAATAACCTCATCAAATATTTGAACTACTTGTATTATCCCTAACTCCAGGAATGTCATATTTAATAAACAAAACTTAAAGTAATAAGATACATTACTGATTTTAAAATTGCAATGAACAACGGCAGTAGCAATAACCCACTACAGCTACAAGTCTCTTCTTTTTTAAAAGAGCATTATTAGTGAAAAGGTGTATGGTGCTCTTGCCCTGATCAGATGAACTCACACAAACATCACAAATGTGCTCTAACCATGTCTCTGACTAGTTGGAGAAGGGTGGCTGCAGTCTGGACTAAAGGTTCAGACTGAAGAACAGGATCTGCTGCTCCCATGGCCTTGGGAAGCCTGAGGCTAAAATAACTGGTACATTTCTAAGAGAAGGAGCATACCTTAAAATACTGTATCAGGGGCTGCTGTGAGAGGTAGTTAAGCCAATCCAAGGCATTCTGTACACAGTTTGAAGAAACAAGATGACATCAAGCATAAACGGAGTATCAGTCATCATAGAATCACAGAAAAATTTAAGTTGGGAAGGACCTCTGGAAGTCACCTAGTTCAGCTCCCCATGGGAAGTAGGGCCAGCCTTCAAGTCAGAATCAACTTCCAAGTTAGATCAGCCTGATCAGTCTGAGATGCTGACTTTGAAGGGGTATGGCTTTTGATTTTATAACCACCTTCAGATGAAGTGCTGAGGATGATTATTAGAGTTAATACACAAAATGACAGACTACAGTATTCAAAACCAAAAGGAATGTTTTATTAATTCCTCCTTCAATTGTATGAGCCACTTTTTCGAGGTTAGTAAAATTACATTAGTTCTTCTATTACTTTATAGCAAACTACCAGCCTTGAACTTTTTACAAACACACGTCAACATCAAACCTGAGCAATGATCCAGATCTTCTAATGAGAAAGCTGCTTTTGAGCTAGCAATTTCCCCTTGGAACAGCTCCTTAGATCCTGAACAAGGAGATACCATCCAAGACTATTCTGGCATGTCAATTCAGATATCTGCATCTAATGTGTAATTAAGGTTAAGCCCCTTGAAGTGCTACCAAATGAACAGCCTCTGATGCTGTTTTTATTTTAAGAACAAATTAGAACAAAATTACAAACATAAAACTAGACTCAAGTTGTTTACTGCACTATGCTTTAAGCTAAGCTTATCTTCATTGTTTGCTCATCACAAAGTTTAATACACATTCAGAGACCCTGTTGCATGTATTTCCTTGAGAATGCTTTGTCTTTCAAACATTCATGAACAGTTCTAAAAGAGCATTATATTCTTGGTGAAAACTGAACGTTGCATAATGAAATAAAGAAATCCACAGGTTGTAAAGGAACAAAGCCATATACCCCCACATTCACCAGAATGAATTCAGTTAATCAAAACCATTCAAATGTATTTTTATATATGCTGTTTTCACAATGAACTGAAAGGCTGCAAAGGAGCCATTGTTTTCTATGAATGGCATATACACATATTTAAGTCAAAATCGACAATGTTTACCTGCAGGTCAGATTCTATGGAGCCCTTTATTTCTTCCACATCACATTTGTGTATCTTTGATTTACAGAGTTACAATGGCTGTAGTTTATTGCACAAATTCTAATGTACTGTTATTAATCTGCAGGAAGAAGACAAGTACCTGTGCAGGTATAGATACCTGCAGGCAGTTTTACACAGGGTACATTTAATTTTAATGCTATGACAGGAATAAATATTCATACATAACTCTTGGTAAATCTGTAAATGAACCATATGAAGCATTTCAAATAAGATCTAAAAAAATTGTTTAAAACCACAAAATTTAAAATACATTTGGTCTAAAGACAACTTGTGCATTAGCCAAGGTAAGCTTTAAACACAGAAAATAGTTATACGCCCAGACAGTTGGTGAAATTTCAGAGCTTTACAACTGCATTTCTGAATGTCAAGATTTTATAACTAAGCTTTCCACACTGGCAACTCTGTTAGTTTTTCATCTTCCGAAGTTGCTGCTAGTGGGATATTTACACAGACCCTAAAGACTCAGAAAAAAAAAAAAAAAAAGGAAATTAAGATGAGATATTTTATAATTTTCAGATGTCAAAAAATTAATTTGGCTCACTATTTTACCTACTTGAACCATCAATATTGTGAAGTACTTACACAAGTTTAAAAGTGGTATGTGAGTAAACAATAGCTTGCAAGTTACAAAAAGCCATTGGAACAGTGAAAGAATGAATGTGAACATGTGCTCCAAGCACTAGCAATGCTCAAGGAAAAATGAGATTATTCCCTCCTACCACAGGCAATGCACTCATGCTCTGTGCATTTCCTTCTGCTCTCCACTACCAAGTTACCCTTCTGACAGCAGGCAGGGGTCCTACATCTAATTACAACAAAAGTTTTTAATTAAACCTCGAATATGCTTTAACAGCTTCTAGCATGAGCTTGCCCTTGATGGTGCCACTTGAGGTGCTCACCTTCAAGGGATGATGAAGTACATGTCTTAAAAGCATGGGTGAAGATGCCTTTTTTTCCTGTGTGCACTGCTGCTTTTCACAGTTAGCTGCAAAGCTGCCTGCACCGGTATCAAGCTAAAAGAGCTTTCCTTGTGGGAGCTCTGCACTATCTCCAAAATACTGCTTGCTGGATTCACAGTGTAGGAGGAAAGTGCACTTAAAATATTAATGCCAGCACACAAAATGGTCTCAAATATGAGCTCAACCCAACTTGGTGAACTAGCAGGAGCCCTGCTATTGGCTTTCATGGCAATTGTAACACACCAGCAGAAGGCAAGAGGGAAACAGTGCAGTTTCTCATATTTCAGGTCTGGTCAGAATGCAGTACTCTGTGCTGAACATGAGGAAAGAGAAGGGTTTATTCCAGTCACCTCAAGTAAAACAATCATTCACTTCTTCCACAGTAGCTTGTGAAACCTGGCTCCACTAAGACTGGAAAGTATTTCAGGAAAATGGGTAAAGCTCATTCAGGGAACTTGAATAAAACTGGATAGGCAGGAATTTGTGCACATGGTAATAGAAGGCACCAGCAGAGGACAGATCAGATTTTTCAACACACAGCATCCAATGGAAACTACATCTCATTCCTGTCCATCCTCACCTATTCATCTTCCACCTCCCCACAGCCAGACAGGTGACCAACAGAGGAACAAGAGAGATCAGTGTCCTTTTATGCTGTTCCATAAGCTGTCCTGCTTCTCTTCCCGTCCCACTTTTGTGTGTGTGTGTGTAGACACGCATGCGTGACAGGGAGATGGATCCAGGGGGGAGCCCAGTAAAGTGTGTGGAGCTGGGGGGGCATTTGAAGCAGGTTCTCATTCAAGCCATCTGAAAAGTCTTTTTGTAATCAAGGGGATACTATTTCAGGAGACAGGGAGCAGGGGCAAAGGATTCACGTTGCTAAGGAGACACGTAGAAGCTGACATTCCTACATAAATTTCCATTTATACCAGGGAAGGAAAAGAAAGCACTCCAAACTTTGTGCAGATACCCTGGTAACTGACTGAAACCGACATTTCTTTACAATTCATTTTATGTTATTTTAAACAAAATCCCAAACAACATTTAAACCCTGAAATATTACTGCCACACGACAGAAAAACAGACACAGCAGCAAAGGAACCTGTGTAAGTCCAACTCAAACTGAGATCAGTTACCTCCCAGAACCTATACAAGGACTTCAGAGAATAGAGGAAAACAAAACACACTGAGAATACAGTCAGTCCTTTGCTTTCCATCCCAAAACACAAACCTTGTCCCTGCATGATTTACCCAACCAAAGAGCACAGCAATCCAAACAGATGATTTATCAATGCAAGTGTGTGTGTGGACAGGGACGGGGATGAAAACGATGTGGGGGGAGGCTGGCTGCATTTGTCAGTGTTTCTGTTGGGGCTACAGAAGTTGCTATCAGGCATAGAGTAAATAAAACCACCCATGAAAACCGAAACAATTATCGTACTACAAAAGAATTTACTGAAAAATATTCAACAGGCAGCTTGTTTATATCATTCACAACCCGCTTTTGAAGTACTCCAAGCAATAGTGAAATGACGTTAAAAAAAATAACAATCTGTGATCAAAGATCTAAAAAGGTGAAGAACGAATGAGCAGCAAGAAATCACAACGGGGAGTGTGGCATGAAGGCAAAGGAGCGTGAAAGACTCTGGGAAGACCAGTACGTGCTAGAGAAAAGACACACATAAGCACAGCCGGCGTGATGGAGAGTCCGAGCCCAGGCGTCCCCACTCTGCACTAAGCAGCAACTGGTTTTGCTTTAGGAAGCCCCAACTTTCCAAGACCAGAGACTTCTCAGATGGGGGCGGTGGGGAATTATAAGATACTCAATCCCAAACAGTTTCTCACTGTATAGGGAAGCCGTCACACGGAAAAAAATAACCAAAACTAGTTCAAACTCGGGATCTTTTGTGACAATACCACGGCAAATACGGAGCCAGTCACCCGTTTGGCTCACTGAAGCCTCACATCTCCCGCACATCGGCACGATCGGAGCACGGGCGCTCGGCGCTGCCCCTCCCGCACACGCCGCTCGCTGCGAGCGCCGCCGCCTCCGCCCCAGCCCGACCGCCGGCGAGATGCGGGGTCGGGGCCGGGGAGGCTGGGNTCGACTCGCAGAGCCAGCTGTCCAAGTTGCCGGGCTTGCGGCAGGACTCCCAGAGGGACAGGTAGTACTGGTGGTCCGCCGTCACCCAGGCGGGGCTCAGCACGGCTCCCAGGTCCAGGCACAGCGCCAGAAAGATGCACACCAGCCCCCCNAGACTCTGGGAAGACCAGTACGTGCTAGAGAAAAGACACACATAAGCACAGCCGGCGTGATGGAGAGTCCGAGCCCAGGCGTCCCCACTCTGCACTAAGCAGCAACTGGTTTTGCTTTAGGAAGCCCCAACTTTCCAAGACCAGAGACTTCTCAGATGGGGGCGGTGGGGAATTATAAGATACTCAATCCCAAACAGTTTCTCACTGTATAGGGAAGCCGTCACACGGAAAAAAATAACCAAAACTAGTTCAAACTCGGGATCTTTTGTGACAATACCACGGCAAATACGGAGCCAGTCACCCGTTTGGCTCACTGAAGCCTCACATCTCCCGCACATCGGCACGATCGGAGCACGGGCGCTCGGCGCTGCCCCTCCCGCACACGCCGCTCGCTGCGAGCGCCGCCGCCTCCGCCCCAGCCCGACCGCCGGCGAGATGCGGGGTCGGGGCCGGGGAGGCTGGGGGAGGACGGGGAGAAGGAGGAGGAGGATGGGGACGGGTGGAGACGCTCGGGAAGGGAAGGGGTGCGGCGGGCGGGCGGACAAAGGTGCAGGGGACTCTTCCCGGCGGCAGCGGCGGCCGGAGCCGGGAGGGGACCAGGGGCGGCAGCGGGCGAGGCGGGGAACCAACGGGAGCAACGGGGCACGGCCCCGGGCACTGCTCCGGTCTGGAGGGGGCTGGCCCCGGGAAGGGGCTGGGATACAGTCCCGAAGGAGACAAGGGTGAAGGAGAGGCGGCTCGGGAGATGCTGGTGGGTCAGTCAGTGCACGGCGAGGGGAAGGAATTCTCAGTGTCCGGGTGCGGCCAAAGGAGCGGGA
>VZTZ01028368.1:0-100950 GCA_013400955.1 Drymodes brunneopygia | reverse complement strand
CCGTTCGCATCGCCTCGCATCGGCTCCCGCTGCCCCCGAGCGGCGTGCCCGGCCCCGCCGGGAGCGGGAGAGGCACCGACACCGGCACCGGCACCCGCTGTGCCCCGGCAGCCCCGCGGGTCTGCCCGGGCCGGGAGGGGGTCCCGGGCCGGCACCCACGGCCCCCACGGCATCGCCGCGGCGAGGAACCGGGCGAAAGGAAAGGCCGCCTCGGATGCGGGATTAGCCGTGCCTGACCTTGATTCTTCTTCTGGAGTGACCTTTAAATCTCAAGTTATTAGTGGAGGGTTTAAAAAAAAATAATTCAGCGTTTCATTATTCGTGTGTGGACTTACCTGCGATTCCCGCTTCCCTCTCTGGTTCGAGGCTTTGCTGATCCCAAATTAAATCTTTGAGGAAGGATAAGTACTTTGCCCGGTTTCCATTTAGTCTCTGTTTATTTTGCTTAATTAGCACTGAGGTGCTGAGAATGTCAAGGGCAAATGTTTAGGTTAGTTATTAAGCAAGGTACTAGTACAATTCACTGTCTGGAGCAGCTCTTCTTCAAGATACAAACACACAAAGGCACAAAGGTGTAGTGTAATGTCCATAAAGGATTATTACAAAAAGAAGAGCGAGAGGATTAAACCTGCAGATTTTAAAGTGAATGCTGCTACTTACATTTGAGGGAGAACTATAGAGTGGAAAGAGAAAATTTAAACCAGGAAAGCCATTATCTAGTGAAGAAACAGGGAAAATCTTGTCTATAAGTACTAATTATTATATCCCTATTAATAGTATTTAGTTTGGTTTTTTTTTTACCTTCTAACTATAGGAATATTCACATCAGTTTTGAAAGGTGCAGGATTAAACCCTAGTGGTTTGCACAACTTCCTTCCAGGTTTCATTTCGTTCTGTTCACAGTTTAGGGCTGAAACAGAAAGAAAAAAATATTATTTACATGACAAGCTTCTCAGAGCACAAACAGCTTTGCTCTCACAGCTGCTCGTAGGAGTTAGCATATGAGGTCTAGTCCTGGTTTCCCAGTGGTGTTATGTTAGAGAACACTTACAGCATATTGCAACTATTTCTCCTTTTCATTTAGATGTCTCCTCTGCTAGAAACACAACCTCCAAAGCTCAGTACCCCGATACCATAGCAGGTGCATCACAAGGCCTATAAAGACTATGATGTTAGCAGAAGTTCACTGTGTTTCTAAAGGGCTCTAGGACGTAGGTATCTGTGAATTCAACTACCACCAGTTTGTCACTAATCCTGAAAAAGGAATGCATTTCCTTGACCTGTTACTGCTAGAACTTGGAAAGAAAATAGAAATTTGGGGGTGGAAATTTGTGGAGTTTGGTTTTTTTAGGTTTTTTTTAATGTCTGGTCTTACTTCAGTAGGTATGTACCAGACACTAATATGTTAACCAATTTGTTTGTTTGAGTCATGTTGCTATTGCCTCCCAAACATAAAGTGTTAGGAATTGGAACAATGTAGCAAAAATAATTTTAAAAGATGAGAAGGGATTTGAACAATAATTGATGAAAAACATAGATGTGCTAAACTAAAGACTTCAAAACCACATGAAGTGCAGAATCATAATTCTGATCCAGTATTTCATATAAAAGGGAGGAAAAAAGTAAACAGTTTGCTAGAATATGTGAAAACTTGTGATATTATATACAGAAATAACACTGGCACCTATAGTTAATGTTGCCAGTACTTTCTGGCAGCAAAAACTCAGTTTTTACTTTATTAAACCTTTGCTGTTTGGGCTGGAGTTGCTTCTCCATGGTACCTGCCTCAGGTTGATTTTTTGTTTAAAAGTTACACTGAAGTCCAGTTGTATATAGTCTGAAAAACAGACATTCACCATCTACAAAAAAGTTATCCCAAAGACTTCAACATTTTTCTCAGTGAGAAGCAGAAGGTTGACATACAGCCCCCCCAAAACAAACCCAAGCACAACCTGCACACCTCAGTACAGTGTGCTGTGCTCGAGAGAGATACTTTTGTATCTCACAGTCTCCAAAGAATTCATTTGTGGTGTGTTGCATCCGTTTACTGCTCCTCTGTCTGAATGAACGATGCATCAGCAAGCGGATGCTTGGGCATGCTCCAGCCTCCACCTTCTGGTCACCCACTCTTCCCAATGTACCTGGGAGAGGCTGCTGGAGCCCACTCTGGGAGGGAAAAGGAGCCGGGACATGTCAGCCCAAATGAATTCTGCTCACATAACTCGTTAAAAACAGCCCACATGGTGAGACCCCTTGCCCTAAGGCACCATCCAGCTCTGGGGGTTCAAGGGTTAGGAAAGCCTGGGCTTCACAAAGAGCAAGGAGGGCTTCAAGGAAGGCAGAGACAGTATAAACCTACAAGCAAGACTGAGTTAATAGAGGCAAAATGAGAAAAGACAGCGAGAAAGCCAAAGTAGCAGAGTTCATAACAAAGTAACAAGCACCATTGCCTCTGAAATTTATCTTTGACTTAAGTATTGTGCCTGTCTTATCTTATGGTGAATGGATGTGAAATCAACTGCAAAAGTCTGCCCTGCCTCCCTGGGCAGTCAGTCCAGAGAAGGAGCAGCTACTGAAACTATTAGTTCAAGTGATAAGGATCTCCTCTGTGCCCCCAGGAAGACCTGACCTCTGCTGATGGCATAAGCTGTGCTTCAGTACAACTTCCCACAGTGTGCCTTTCATCTGCACAACTAAGTAACTTCTTGAAATGTCTGAATGACTTACCTGGTTTCCTGTTTAGAGCTCAAACTCGAAAATGAAATCAACCACAAGGATGTTTCTAATATGTAAGATATTAAAAGCTTGGTGAATATTTCCAAATACCAGGTGCAAAGCACTGCCCACTCTTACCATCAGTGGGCATTTCCAGTGAATCTCAGTGAGTCTGTACATGAAATCTCTCTCAGGAAACAGGAAAAAAATACACCATCTCTAAATCTAACAGAGGTGTTCATTACTGTTTATGAGAAGCCATATGCTAATGTCATAAAGATCATAAAAGTATTTCAAGAGAATTAATACTGTTGTATTCAGTAAATAGTCAGTATAGAGATAAAATACAATGAATAAATAGTAAAGGTTCTAAGACCTACTGTCTGCCTGCTTCATTTCCTTGGAGAGGCAGGGATCTTCAGGAAACATAGCTCATGCTCATGTATTAATTAGTATGCCACCATTTACATTCGTCAGAGCACATGTAGAAACAGCTGAATTAAATCTGTCTAAATTTTGTCCTTCCACACTTCTAAGTGCCACACTTTGGAGCAACAATATCTTTTGAAGTACAATATATTATTCTGCATATAGCTTGAAATGGAATAATTCTAATTTAAAGCATTTCCAATGAGTACTATTTTTCCAAGACACATCAAGATGTTATAAAAGTGAGATATTTCTACTACAACTGTTGTACTAGTTCATGTGGCTGGCAGCACCATTTTTGTGTCTTCAGGTCAGGAAATAGTAAGATCTTCTTGTGACTTTATTTCTTCAGGCTCAACAATCCCACCTCTCTCATCTTCTCTTATATAGAGTGCTCCAACCATCCTCGTTGCTATCAGCAGGACTCTCTCAGCATGACTGTACCTTTCCTGCATTGGGGAGCTAAAATTCTGGACAGAGCACTCCAGAAATGGTCTTACAAATCCTGAATAGAAGTGGTGAGTCACCCTCCTGAACCTGCTGGTTGCATTTTTACCAAGGCAGCCCAGGATGCTGTTGGCCTACTTTGCTGCAGGGGCACATTTAGTGGTGCTTGTTCCCCTCGCTGCCCATCTTGTTCAGCAGGTCATTTCTGTTCAGAGCTGCTTCCCAGCTGTTCACAGCCCAGCCTGTACTGGTGTGTAGGATAACCCCCTCCAAGGTGCGGGGTTTGACCTTTGTGAGGTTCCTGCCAGACCATTACTGCAGCCTGAGCAGCTCCTTCAGAATCCTACTCCTGCCCTCCCGTGCATTGGCTGCTTCCCCTCTGGATCAGTGCCCCTGCAAGTTTGTGGAGAGTTGCTCTTCATGCTGTCCTAAGTCATAGCTGCAACAACCCCATACCTTGTCAAGGGTCCTTCCGAGCCAAAGAGCTGAAGGAATTGGCCTGAATATGATGGACACTGCACAAGGAAAAGTGAGGGATTCAAACCTTTTGCCCTTTCAGTCATGATCAAGACTCCTACAGGAGAGCAGTCACAGGCAGTCAGAGCCCAGTCCCACAGCTGCCTCTGTTATCAATTTTTTATCTATTTTTTGCAGACTCAATAGGAAAAGCTGTGTGACAAAGGTCCCCTGAGAAGGCCCCAGCCTTGCAACCTTTAAACAAGTATCCAAGTAAGCAAGATGCTGGTTTCTATGGAGCTTCTTCTATTCCACATACTGTCTTAGCTTATTAGCCTGTGATAATATCAGGAGTACTGAGGCAGCAGTTCAGTTATTTTTCTCTGAAGTGGGGTAGGGTCTGAATTATGCATGCTCTGAGGTCACTGCTGCTAGCATGCTTGGTTTTAAATTAGACTCTAAAGCCAAATAGCACCCAAACTGGGAAGTACAGCACCACCTCAGAGCTGCTGCATGTCCCTTATCCATGGTGAACCTGTCACCACGCAGCAGAAGAAAACCTTGGGTGGTTTAGTACTGGCTGTGACACAAAGTGCACAGTCACTTTGAAAAAAATGAGGCAGATACTGAAAAAGCATGTGTAAAGTTTATCTTAGTAGGAATGGAAAATAGTGTTATGTCCATGCAACAAAACAAAATGTGTTTTGAAAGCTGTGATGAAACTGAATATGACATATCAAAGAAAATAAAAAAGGTGAGTAGAAACTACTCTTTGCACCAGGTGATGTGCTCATACCAAGGAGAAATATATGGTTAAGCTAGTGACAAACAGAAAATTCAATGTGACTGATTCATCCAAAACTAAGAAGAGGAGCATCATTGCTACAAATTTTAATATCCTTTTCATTTCTTTTCTACTTTCTTTTTTTTCTGCAGAGGCTGGGATTGTAGAAACATTATCTCCTGATATATTGTCACCTCATATGGCCAAATGAGCTACTGTGCAACCTCCCAGACATCATATCTGAGAAAGTATATTTGTTCTGCTTGTTGCTGCCTGTTGGAATTTCTTTCACAATGTTTTGAATCTTTCCCCAAATCGTTGTCATTTGTACATCTGACTGAGTGCATTTCCTCACTCATATATTTTAACACTTTTCATATGCCCTCGAGCATCAACAGAAATGTATTTTTCATTGGCTGAATTGATGTTGCTGTTTTTTCATTGCATTTGTAATGTGACATTCATTTTTGTTTTGTTTTGTGTTTTGTTTTTTTTCTCCTAGTACTCCACTTTAAATGACAAAGTATTTAAAGAGAGCAAGCTGGTTCATTTTATTCTGCTATATTAAGAGAATGCTTCTAACTTCAATGTTAGAGCTAATCTAATTAAAATTAATGACAAAACTCATCATTTGAAAAAAAGGGATATATGGGGATTTATGAAACACAGAAAGAAGTCAGGATTTGCACTATTGCTGTGCTCTTTGATTACTTTGGTTAACATGAAGGTCACCTAGAAGACCAAAACCATTCCCCCAGCATCCACCCTGTGGTTCTAGCTATCCTGCTAGTGGGAAGGACAGCCCAGCCTGGAGGTTTTGCTGCTATTCCAGGTGTGACCCATCCCAGGTCTGTGCTCCCTCAGGCTCTTACCTTCCTGTGGCCCATTTGGCATTTGACAAAGGCACCAGGCCTGTCCTCCAGCAGCAGTCCTGCAGTTCCCCTCCCAAACTCCAGCCCTTTTGTCCCCTTGCATTTCCTCCCTTTCTGTATTGCCCTTAGTAGGAATGCAGATGAGGAAGGGGAAGGCTGATTGTAGAGGACAATGCTATTACTAGTCTAGCAAGGCTGTTGTATTGTTATATGTCAGAATTTCAGTCACAGTCTTTGTGCTGCCTTCAAGCAAATTGTTCAGCTCTTTCTCCTAAATGAGGGAAAGGACAGTCACCTGGCTGGGGTTTTTCTAAACCCTGTCTGGCATTTTTTTGGATACCCTGAGAATGTATAAAAAGTGTTTTACACTCATTTCTTGCAATCTCCTTTTCTGTCAGACTACCTTCATGCATGTTTAACATTTAGGAAAAAGAAAATTGAGACCTTGCAGCTCCCTTTCCTCCTGCTCCCTCCTCCACACTGTACACTCACCACTTGTTTTTAGCCAAGAAGTGGTGCTTCACAGCTCCAGTTGCTTTGTTATTCATATTAAGACTGCCAGTAAAGGAGTTTCATTTGGCTTCTGTCAGTCATACAAGAAGTAGCGAAAATAAAAGTGAAGGGAAGCTTGCAATCAGAAATACAGCCAAGAAAGTTTTGCATTGAGAAGTCTCAAAAACTTCATTTCTTAGCAGAATCAAATGCAAAGCAAATAGGGTGATCAATTTTTAGAAGGTTGAGAAAATAACGGATATTTATTAGGACTTTTCTCTGGATTATTTTAAAGTTTTTTTCACCAAAATGCTTTGTTTTCATAAGGAAAAAAAATACACACAAAACCAAGATTCAGAATGAAACCAGAAAAATTATTTTGACTTGAAAAATCAGTTGTGGACAAAGAAAATAAATGAAAACTCTCTTGTGGAAAGTGACTTACATTTTCCTTTAACATGTCTCTCCAGTAGCTGGCCAGGTAAATTGCTCAATCCCCGAGTTCATTTAATCTGGACAGTGAAATTCCATTCTTAAAATCACTGAAAAAACAGTGACTCACTTTTCCTAAGTCTGTTTACCATAGTTCTGTTTCTTCCTTCACTGGATGTCTCCACATTGAGAAATATGGAGAATGAAAGAGGCTGTCATGATCTATTGAGAGATGTCAAGGCACCTTTGATGTTTTCAGGATCCTTGTTCACTTGAAGTAGAACATTCGTTATGAAATGATGGACTGAAGAGCTGGTGAAGAATGTGAAATTAGTAGAAACAATAGTACAATACATCTTACAAAAATTAAATTCGTCATTCAAAAGACAAAAATGGCTCATTCTGGTGTCCAGTGTATTAAATCTACCTTCACTGGAGCACAAAGCATGTACCAGTCAATTACTGAATGAGGGAAAAGCCATATGTCAAATACAGTATATGATAGATTGAAGAAAAATCACTTTGACTAGCATGAAAATTAAACCCGGTCCCAGATTCTTTGCATACCCCAATCTCTTACTGAGTTGAGTAAATGAATGCATTAGGAATGCAGACTAGTTTAGAGCAAGCACTAGTAATAAACAAACCATACCCTTTTGCAGTATCATTTCATTCCCCTTTCTCCCCTCTCATCCCTTCACAGGGGGAAACATTTGTGCTTTGGTGTTGCTTTTTATAAATCGATAAAATTTAAAAAATCAACTTCCTTTTCAGTTTCAGGAGTGCAGGATTGCACTGAGGTTTTCCCTTCTCATTGATCACTTAGAGAAACATTATATAATCCCCACAGCTTTCTGTCCTTATGGGACCACAGTGGGATGGCAGCCAGCTGCTGGCAGCAGTGTGTTTGGTGCTGCCCTGCTGCTGGAGCCTTGGCTGCAAGCAGTGCCTGCACAGGCACACACAGAACAGATGTCTGTGGCATGCTGCTCATTTGGAGATGAACCCTTATAGACCTTCCACAGTGTTCATCCCTGCATCTCCAAAATGTGGGCTGGAAATTGCCTCTCTGTTCTGAGTGGGATTCATCTGTCTGAAGAGCCCCATTGGTGTGGAGGATGAAGGGGCTGATTCAGAAATGGATGCAGCCTGAATGTACAAGGAGCCTTAGGAAGCCAGGGAGCCAAGTGCTGAGGGTTTGCCTCTGCTTGAAGGCAGCTGAAGGTTGGCAGTGCAGGTCTGGGGGCTGGGAAATAAAGATCCCATGGCCCTGTTACATGGCATGTCTGGCTCCCTGAAAATGGCATTTGGGATCCAAAATCCGACTAGAAACAGTGACACGATACTGAAAGCAAATTGATTCCTACCACTGTGAGATAAGGGTGTGAGATGGGAGCTGCTAGGAAGAGTTAGATCTTCCTTTCAGCCTACATCACACCTATCCCACTTCCCTGCCTACCCACTGAAATAGCGTGCCTGACAGGGAATTCTCTGTGGTAAAGCCAATGATTTTACATCAGTGTTGGGTCACCCTCTCATCTAGAGAAATTCACTTTGTTTTGGTAGGGAAGAAAATACTGTCTTGCCTCTTTCTGTGCTTTATAGCAGCAATTCCCACTCAGGAAGGAGTACTCACATACTTTAGGTTAGACATGTCTTCGTCTGCCCCAGCAGACGGAGGCAGCTGTTTCCCTCCTTGTGCTCCATCTGCCAGGAGAACAGGGCTGGAACCAGTCTCACAGGCTGCCAGAAGAAAGCTAGCAGAGAGCAGAAACTTTTAAATGCTGCAGATTTTTGCCCGACTGTTACCAAAGAAAACAGAAATTAATTTCAAAGTATTTTCCCATGAATCTCCATTCCTTCCTATTTTAAGTGAGCTACGCTGTTTTGTTGTGTATGACCACACAAGGTTTTAAATTTATGGGGTTGTTTTTTTTAGGTTTTTTTTTTTCTTTTTTAATAAGTTTCAGCTTTATGGAAATTGTGTGACATCCTTGAAGGCTGGGATCAGATCCAAACTGTCTGTGCCATAATTATTTTCAAAACTTGCTGAATTTTGTGTCAACTTTAACTCAACGCCAATGTTTCTGTTTCACACAAAGGCGTCAGATGGTGCTGTGTATGAACAAGTGCACGTGGACATGATAAACTAGCACCTCCTTAATGACTTGGAGTGACTCCATGTCCCTGGCTTCAAAATTGTGCAAATTTGGGTTTGTCATAGTGAGGTTTTCTCTTCTTCCCACTCCAAGAAAGAAGCAAGAAGAATGTGAATTTCAATATGTAGTAGCAAAAGGTGTTGGTTTTTACAAATTGACTACTAAATTAAAATGGACGAGTTCTATGGCAAGAAAAATACTTCCCAGTGTGGGGAGGACACAAAGGACTCTTGTGAGAACTAGAAATAGCCATGCAATTTGTAGACAGTAATTTCTGTCCAATATTTAAGAGTCTTCCTATCTCACATCCCTTTGAAATGATGACTCTGACTTTATGCATTGGTTTATTTTTTTTATATTAATGAGCCATATGGATTTGTTCTTGCTTTTGGTAGCTGTTGTATTTGCATCTGGGAACTTTAAAAAAGCAACATAACGTGTAGCAGGAGTTTAATAAGGTTTTATGAAAGCTCCTGGATCAGTCTGACCTTTCCTACTCAGGTGTCTGGGAACTCTGCCTTTTTTCCATGCTACAGAACTCTGTGTTTTTTCTTTGGAAAGAGACTACAGAGAAATTAAAAGAAAATACAACAGCCTTCCAAATCCCTTTGCACTGCTAGCTGTGAGGAAAGCTGATGAAATGTTGGGGAGGTAATAGAGAGAAATGCAATGAAAAGATGACTGGAGTGGAAGTTGAAGATGGGTGGTGACTAAATGTCAAGGATACTGGGCAGAAATGGTAAAAATAATAAAAGAAATAGAGTGCCAGAAATACCTTCAAAATGATGAAAAGAATTATTATGTTCAAGGAGGTATTCAGACTGTGCAAGAAGTGGCAGCAAGGTTGAAGTGCTAACGTGAAACTGCAGAAATGTCACTGCAATACAATGGGATTTGTAATCCCCATCCCAATGTCGAGAGTAATCAGTTGTGGAAACTCAGATACACACAGGTGATACTGAATTTAAAGGTCTGGACACCTGATAGTCTGTGTGCTCTCTATCACTAATGTGGAAAATATGGATTACTCATAAAGATGCAAAAATTGGTGCTCATTTAATAGGCATAGCGTATTAAAAAAGTAATATTCAAAGGAGAATGGAATGAGCAAAAAAACCCACATGGATGTTTATTTCAATGCAGTTCACAGTGAGATCAAGCTGTGAGTATAGGGCTCTAAGAAGAATACGGGCTAGGATAGATAATAGATGAAAGGCTTCCTAAGTTGTCAAAGTCTATTACTAGTGAAAGCTGTAATTCAATTGAAAGTATAAAATAAACCAAAACAACATAAAAATGCAGCACTGGATTGTATATGTGAGCATCAGAGGAGACACCACATCTGATAACACCGAGGCTGTAAATATGAGGATGACAAAACTGAGAGAAGCAATGGGACTCAGCTCATATCATGGCAATGAAAAGCCATAAAGTGGGAGGGCAAAGAATATTTATGGGAGGAGAGACATTGAAAACTGCAAAAGATATGGGAAGACACCAGCCTATATTTTAAATAATAGATATGTCGTGCAAAAGAGGCAGAATGAAGGAGATGAAATATCATGCAATAACACATCCTGGTCACCTAGAAAGTCACTGAACAGTCATGAATTAAATGCTGTTACTTGGGGGATTATTCCATATTTCTTGACGTGGTACCAGCAACAAAGAAGAATGACAAAATTGAGTCTGCACTGAGGTAAAGGTGATTAAATTTGATTTAAAATATAAAGTTGCAATCTGAACAGCTGTTAACCACTATCAAAAATACCAGCACACAAGGAAGAAAATATGTGAAACCCCAGTGTGACTGTTCACTAGCCCATTAACAAATTAATTTTTTTGTCAAGCTTTCAGAATCCTAGGTGATGTGGCATTGCCTATAAGATTATCAGCCATATAAAATCTTCACATATCCCCTGAAGAATCCACAACAAAGTATAAAGCAAAATACCCAAGTGATGTATGTGCAAATCTTTCAAGGCTTTGAAAGAAGAAGTGAAAAAAGAGAGGTGATGCTATCAGCACTGTCTCTACTTTAAGCTTCCTTGATTTCTATAATAAAGTTGCTTAGAAAAACATTTTAGTACTAAGAAATTAAATAGACTTAAAAATATTTTAATAAGAATTGAAAATTATTTTATTGTATTTGCATAAATGAGGAATTGAAGGAAAAGGTAAAAATGTTTGTAGAATCAAAATGAAATTATAAAATAAAGGGTCTTCAAGTCCTTGGAAGATAATTTAGGATTTATAGACATTGATAGAGTGAGGGACAGGACGGAACCTTTTACAAAAATAGGAATTTTCTTTCTCAGGGGAACAAGAGCTACAGGCTATTTCCAGTAACCTCTTATCTTACGAGAATGAGGCCAAGAAATAAGGACTAACCTCTTACCAGAAGACTCATCTTTCTGAAGCAGCCAAAGAAGAAAAAAAATGGAGCAGGACAATAGGAAGAGAGGAAAATTACTATTAGTAGCATATGCCAAATTTCTGGAAAGCACATTTAGGCTCCCTTTCTATATGCTGAAGAGATCAATGTCATGAATACTTGATTTCCTTTCAGAGGGACTATGAAGTCTAAATGACATTTTTAGCCATCCTGTATCTCCAGGTCATAAAGCTTCTGACAATAGCCATCTTGAAGATGATGAATTGATAGTTTCCAAAACATTGCAATTGAAATTATATGCATCCTATACAGCCAGAGAAGAGGATAATGCAGCAGGAGCTTTTAATTAGAATTGGTTTTATTGTATTAACAACTTGTTTAAAGAATTATGAGTTCTTATATTTCATAAAATGGGACATCTATATTAGCCATATTCTGTTATATTTAACAGTGATAATACAGGGACAAAAACCAATGCTAATTTGTTAGCCCAAAGTCTTTCCACAGCAGGTAATGATGGGCCCTTCCTAAGAGCTGAATGTTGACTTTGCTCTGAAAACAGACTTGCAAAAACCCTCAGTAAATAAGTATTTCTTCTATTGACTCTGTGCCCTAAGAAGCTTGTGTTTGCTATTTACTGCTACCTGCATACTGAATAATTACACTCAATAAATTCCTTCCTGCTATGCCTTTCTCAGATGGTTGGATAAGATTAGTCACAGCAGAAGGTACCTTCATCCTTTTAAAAAGGCAATCTATTTTTTTCCAGAAACACAGGCATTCATTTAGATGAGGGAACTGCCTTATAATTTATTTTAAATTACAGTGGGTTTTTAATCACCTTTTCACATACTTATTGTTGTGGAAAATGGTGTAAATGAACAGAAAATTTCATATTTCATGGTTTTACTTTACTTTTTAACGTATGTGTGCACATATGTATAAAATACATCATATCTGTAATATGCTTATAAACTGCCTATAAATACATATGTGTAGCACACATTTTCAGTGGAGGAAGAGTCAGAAATTCATGTTCTTGTGTCATGGTTAAAGCCCCAGATGTATGCATAATGTAGAAATAATTTAAATACCATTGATGCCCACTATTCTTTTCAATTTACTTCACTGTGGTTCAGAATCCAAAGTTTGATTTAAACACTGGTAAAAATGAATGTCTGCACTTCAGCAGGGAGGTTCTAATAGAGCAACATGTACCCAGCAGCAGGACCTGCTAAAGGCTCCTGTTTAACTACACGTCAATTTTTTGGTAATTGCACTCACAGGCAATGTGATTTAGTCTAATTCTATTAACCTTGATATACTTCAAGATAAACAAATCAAAATATATGGGCCTGCATATAAATGGCAGAAATTCTCACAACTGACTATTAATTTTTTAACTTTGTGCTTTTTTATGGAACTCCTAAAACAAGATCAGGTTTCTTTGGCTCTCTAAAAAAGCTCACTTGGAATGAAAGTGAATTGTAGTTTTCTTGAAAGTGGGATTATCATTGAGTAGCTACTGTCCCTGTGCATTTTAAGGGTGTGGGATGGAAAGCACATCCCACAGGACAAACTTCAGCCCCTTAAATGAATCCTTAGTATATCTTCTTGTGAGCACCTTGTGAGTACTCCAGTCTCACTCAGATAAGTTTAGCCACAGGAAGTAAAACTATTAGCAGGGATCCTGGTATTGTTATCTTCTATCAGACTTTGTCTGTCAGCCAAAGTTCTTTTATAATAGTTGAGATAATAATTTTAGGCCTGAACATTGTGCATAGATTGCTATCAAATGGTTACAATGAAGAAATAGACTACACTGCTCAGCTATGATACTTGTCATGGCAAAAATTAATCATCATTTTTGCTATGTGTCAGTCTCTAAAACAGTTGTGGCCCTCAGATCAGACTCCTTTCAGTGTTTTTCTTCATGCTAGAATTCAATGTGCCAGAGAAATAACAAAAAGTACTTTGATCACAGGTAAAGCGGATCACAACATTGGTGCATCAGGACTTTTTTTTAATGGTAGTAATTTTGTGCTGGTAAGAGAATATGCATATATTCTTATGTACCAGTGCTATTCATACATACTACCAATGGCAAGCTCATTAATGCATCTCTTTTCAAGATTTTTAATGTTCTAAATCTTTTGCAGCTTCATACATCTTCTCGTTAATTAAAAACAACCATTTAGCTGAGGCTTCAAAGGTCTCTGGATATCTCACTTTAAAAACATTTGATTGGGTGCCAGATATTTATATAGTTGAAGAGGCTTAAGAATTTTGTTTATTTAAATGCTTTCTTGTAGATATGTACAATCAGACTCATCATGATTAGGGGTCCAAGTCTGCTAATTTTAATGACAAAACCCCAATTAAATCACCGGAAAGAATACCAGGTCCTGGTGGCTTTACTACAGCTTATGCATACACACAGAGAAATTGCTTCATCCATCACTGATGCTCAACTGTCACTGTCTGTCTAGAGCTGGCATCATCACCAGTAAAACAGGGTTTTATTATTTGTCTTTGAGAACAATCCCCAGACTTCTTGCTGGATTAGTAGTTGCTGTATTATTTCCAGTGTTATAATGTCTTTAAGTTTACATCTTCCAATTTGAGACATGATATTTTCTCTCTAAAAAAACAAAAACAAAACCAAATTAAAATAAAATTAATCTCCTCTGGGAAAAGAATGTTATTTTTTTTTCACTGTATAAAAATAAATACAAAGAAAGTAACCATGTCTGATTATGTGAATACTAACACTGGCAGGCAAGTGCTCTATTTAGTTCCCCATAGAATGAGGATGAAAAGAATTTGCTCTGAGCATCATCTACACTTTGGAATTCTCCTTAAAGTGTGCAAGAAACAATTCTCTACCACCCCTCTGGGCAGCTTTAAAATTATGGGCTAGGTTTGTGTTGAAGAGAAAGAGGAAACTTGGCCCAAAAGCACTGCTGGGTGAAGCCATCCCCATGCAGCCACGCAGAGAGGAGGCAGTGCAGGAGCTGCACATGGAGCTGTGGCTGTGGCTGCAGCCCCTGGTGAGGCTCAGGGTGTCACACATGTCAAGGAAGCAGAAACACACTTTGTACTTGCTGGTGGCAGCTTTTTGTTGGAGGGACAGAGCATTTTGCAGCAGCAGGAATACAACAGCACATCTCCTCAGAGAGCTGCCCCTCACATGCAAGCCCCAGCCCAAGGCTCTCAGGCAAACACCCCCAGCTCTGGGGAGGAGGCTCCTGGGGAAGCATCCAGCAGCACGTGGGGTGCAGCATTGAACCCCTCACAACAGCACTTCCACCCCTTGGAAAGGAAGATCTCTTTTAAAAACCCAACTGTGTCCAAAACAAAAGGGCTGTTTCTCTATAATCACTTGTCTGTTGCCTCAATTCTCATGTTGCAGCTTTTACTGTTTTTCTTTCTTTTTCTTTTATTTTCTTTTTTTTTTTTTAATTCAGGCCTTGCTGTGTAACAATTATCCTTCATCTGAAAATTACAAACAAGCTTCTTAAGCTCTCAACCTCAGCTCCACAGGATTAGATATGATCACTAACTTTCCTGACATCTATTTCAAATATTTCTTTTTTTCTTTTAAGCTTTTCTTCTTTGAAACCAATGGAGTCATTCTTGACTTCATTTTCTCCTCCACCAAATGAAGAGTAACACATCTAAGATTAACAGCCTGTTAGGTCAGGCAGAGCAGCCAACATTCCCATGTCTTTGGACACCAGATGGTCTCTAGGAAAATGTAGTGACTTATAGGCACATTCCAGTCCCAACTATAATGAGTTTAGAGAAAATAGTGTGATATAAGCCTGGGACTTAAAAGGAGAGCCAGGCAGAGTCTAAACAACCACACTGGCAGCTGACATCAGGCAATGCTCGTAATCACTCACTGAGATGGGAATTTGTAGTGTTCTGCAGCAGAAAACCTTCATTTCCTGCCTATCACTTAAAAGGTTTCCTGCAAAAGTTGCATCACAATGAAAACCAGTCATAAAAGATACTTATTATTTCCGGATTTGATATCTCCTTTAATTTGCAATTTACAACACACATTTCAAAGACACAGCTCAGGACTTGAATTAGAGGTTGGTTATGCATTTTCTAATTCCTGCTTTTGTGAATTGTAATAGCTACAGGGAGAATTCAAATGAATTTGAGGGCTTATCACAGGATTTTGTGCTAATAAATCTAATTTAGTACTATGTTATTCAGTGCAAATACATAATTGAGATTTCCAATATTTGGCTGGAGTATTTTGAAAGTACCCACTCAGATCTAACAAAAACTACATGTATCCCTCATTTCAGCAGAAAATGCATTATTTATAAAAGGTTGGGTTTGGTTCCTGTGTGTAGTATTTTCATTTTGACTTCTTGTGAGATCTTTTTTTTAAAGCAAAAATCCAGATTGATTTTTTTTTTTTTGGTCTCAATTAAATCTCAGCCATGTCAAAGGTGATTATCATATATCATGGAGCTGGAGCACTAAGCTGGCATTACTTAATAGTCCTCAAAGCCATTTACCAGTTGCTTACATCTGAAGAGAAAGCTGAAGGAATAACTACTTGCTTTTTTTTTTTTTGGAAATCAAATTGGAATTAACGATTTAAAAATAAAAGGTCAGAATTAGATAAAAAGAAACATTTCTTAGCAGACAAACAATTAGATAATGGAAAAATGCTTTCTACTGATGAACCTGAGTCACTTTCACTAATGGTGTTCAGAAATAAGTTTCTTGTTGGCTTTCTGTACAGGAACATCGTGCTCCACACAGGAGGTTGCACCGTGTGATCTGAGATCTTCTCCAGCTCAATAATCAAAGCTTTAGCAAGAAACAGGAATCATTACAGATCAGTGAGTTTTCTTCACTTTTGTTCAACTGGAATATAGGGATTTGCCACAAATACTGCTTGAAATAATCTCAGCATCTCTCATTTGGCTAATTAAAAGCTTTTGCAGTCCTTCTGTATGAATTCCCTGCTTTCAGCTAAATTCCTGACATAAATTTAGGGGTCATAACCTGTGGTATGTGTGTATTACTGGTGGTACAGAGCTGATTAGCTGATTCAGAAATGGAATAAGGCCTAACATGAAAACCCTCACCATGCTGCATGCTGCCTGCTACCATCACCAATTCTAATGGTGAGAGTTTGCAAAAAAAATCTACAAAGAAGTTACAGTTGGAAATTAATATGGCGGTGTGCTGATTTTGGCTGGGGTAGAGTGAATTTTCTTCCCAGTGGCTGGTATAGGGCAGAGTTTTTGATTTGTGCTGAACACAGGGCTGATACTATAGAGATATTTTAGTTATTGCTGAGCAGGGCTTACACAGAGCCAAGGCCTTTGTGGCTTTTCAGACTGTCACCCTGCTGAGGAAGTTGGGGGTGAATGGGAATTTCAGAGGAGTCACAGCTGGGACAAGGGACCCCAACAGATCAAAAGGATATTCCAGACCATGTGACATCATGATCAGTATAAAAAGTGGGACCTGATCTGCATTCAGAAGGGGGTCTGGCATTGGTCAGCAAGTGGTGAGCAGTTGTATTGTGCATCACTTATTTTTCCCTTTTTTCATCATTGTTATTATCGTTTATTTTACTTTTTTTTTACTGTATTTTACTTTGTTTCTGATTATTAAACTGTTCTTATCTCAAAGTAAAAGTTTTACTTTGATTCTCCTCCCCATTCCAGTGGGCTCAGGCAAAGAGATGGTGGTTGAGCAAGTGGCTGAGTGTAGTTTAGTTTCCAGAGGAGCTTAAACCATGACAGCTGACAATTTCTGTTACTGACATCTCCTACATTGTAAAGTACATTATAAAAGTGATATTTCCTAATAGCCTGTGCATATAGAAGTTGAAAAAAATGAAGTATTAGGGACTCAAGAAGTTCTTCTAATCTTTTTGTTAACTTGTGTTCTACACTAGTGACTTAAAGCCTGTCAGAAAGAGTGATAGAATTAAGCAGAATAATGACATTTCTTTGTGATAATTCTGTCACTGGGGGTTTTTTGTGTTACAGTAATACAACAGAGTTACATTTCTAAAATGTTACATATCTGCTTTTCTTTCCTCAAGCTTTTGTATCTATAATTTTACAGCCAGGTACTGTGCTTAGAGAAATGAATCGTGTGTACCAGCCTGGTTACTTATTCTTTTTTGCTACTTGTTAAGCAAGAATTCAAACTTGGACTCCTATGTGAACATGCAGTTTTCTGTCCTCAGATCAGAGAGAATAATTTTTACCTACTTTCCTCTGGTACTGAGTGTTTATATAAGTCTAGATATATTTGCAAAAATATGAACTTTTTTCAGTACTTTATAAGACATCAATTATGTGATTTTGCATGAAAACATAATTTCCTCACGTTCATTTAATTTATGTGGTAAGCTACAACTCCATTAACTCTTACATTGGATACAACATGAGTAGACAGAAAAATAAAAGATATAAACAGAGCCAAGTTTTCACTGGAAACAGGGCTATAAATTTAGCAATGCAAGAAAAAAACAGCAGCCTTCCTCAATTTTGATTTTTAAATGAAAGATTGTCTCTCTTGGTTTATCTGCCTATGTGAATTACAGGAGACTAGTATAGATATAGATATAGATATAGATATAGATATAGATATAGATAGGTATAGATATTTTCACTTCTGCATAACTATGGGCTGGAAGATTTGTCCCATGTGAAAATTGAGAAGGTGCACTGCAGCTTCAAAAAGCTCTCATTTCTGTTTCATAAAAAAATGTTGGTCTGAAATCCTGTACCCACTGCTGGAACTGAGTAGCCAGTTCCAACAGAATTGAACAGAAAGTCAAGGCACTGAAAGGAAAGTCCAGATAATTAAAGACATAATTTACCCAGCAGGAAAATCAGTTCTGGGGGAACCAGGAAATAATTTGATCTCAGGAAGTGAAGGAGTCTGGGACCCTCCTCACTCTGGCTGGCAGCACAGGTGGGAGATGGGGCCCTGCTGCAGCTGCCATGGAACTCATCCCTCCTCCAAGTCCTACATCCCCTACGCTGGCTTCACATTCAGCCTCTCCTTTCTCAGCACAACCACGGCTCCTTGCTGAGGGAAGGCTGCTGCCCCAGGCCATGGTCTGGCAGTACAAGTCTCTTTCCTTTTTCTAGTTCAGCTCCAGGTTAAAAAGTTGCTCAAGGCAACAAACTCCCTATCAGACAGATATTCCATGCCTCCTCCTGTGCAAATACCTGCAGTTCACTCGCCCCTCTGTTTGCACAGCAAAGGAAACTGCACCAAAACACAAAATCAATGTTGTTCAGTTGCTCATAAAATGTGGCTTCTTGTTAATGCACATATAACATTTTTATAGGCAAATGTATTATTTACATGGCTCAGAGAGTGAGCTGCATTATTTGATCTATACCATGCACATTGCCTTGCAATACCTGGAGTTGCAGACACTTTAGCAGCTCTGCTGAATATGTACTTGAACATAGTTTCTTCTTCTTTCCTTTCAAACTGAAGAAGATTTTAGGGTAGGAATTACACATGATTTCATCAGGTGGAGAAGCAGTTCACCCCAGTCAGCCCTAGAAAAGAGACACAAACTGCAAACATTCCAAATAAAAAGCAGAAACAAAAACTACGAGAAAATAAATCAGTCTGAACAATATGGTCTGGTTTTGGCTGGTTTTACATGAAACCTGTGTGAAAAAAATTCATTATTTGAGTGGAGTGTTATGAAATTGCTATAGCAATTTAAGGAAGTGTAGGAGCAAGGGGAAGAGTTAATTGTAATGTTAAATGCTATAGCCTGGCCCAAAATCATCAGGGGTGGAGATTGTATTGGATATGCCTTTAAATTGTTGGATAGTGTAGGATGTGAGCATGACATAAATGGTACAGAACTTTACTCCAACCAGAACCAGCACAATGCATTTCCTGAGCCAAAATGTATTAAGCTAGCCGTGTTTTTAAGGGCAAATCTGAATTACTTTTTGCTAAGCATATATAAGGATTTTTAAATTTTTTTTACCCAGATTATGCTGGGGCAGGATGATAAGATCAAACAAAAGTATTATTCATATACACACGTGGAAGATTAATCTCTGAATCCAAATCTTTAGCTCCATATTTAGAATATAATCAACAATTTCAGATTTTCTTCATATGCATATATACAGATACAGTCATGTGTACACATGTGCATGCATACAATTAGTACCCATAAATATTCAAGACTTTCTATCTTTAGATGAGGATTTTTCATAAAACAACACTTTTCAAGCCGTGTTTTTAGGATTATGTCTACAATGCAACCTGCAGAAGGACTGCTAATCAAGCAGGAGAAGAAACCATCTAATATTTGGTGATGAAAATTGCTTTAGAGTGACTGATTGTGCTAATCAATCTTCGCCAAGTAAATCACCACTAAAAGATAGTCGATAATTACAGGATCTTTCCCTGTAACTGGGTAAGAAGAGGAATAAAAATAAACTCTCACAGGAAAGCTGTCCTCTTCAGTCAACACAGTAGTTTGCTCTGCTTCCAATATGTTGGAAAGAAATTTGGAAAATGTGTCCAAGTTGTCTTAGCTTTCAGAAATATGATTCTTGTGCTGATTGAGCTAACAGTGGTAAAATTGCCCATTAAAAATAATGTATGCAGTGATCCACACAAGACATCTACCAACAGGTTGCAGTCTTACTAATTTCTTCATGATTCACAAAATTTTGACAGCTTTTATAAAAATGAGTCCCCTTATGGCATTTCACAGTTTAAAAGAAAGAAATTTTCCTTTCTCCACTGTTTACAAAATTGTAAGATAAAAGCAATTGTTGGAGGCCAGTTCCAGTAGGGAGAAAATACTTTTTCTAAAATGATTATGCAGATTAAGATGAATTTGTATGGATAAATCAGTGAGGTGATAAGATCAGCAAAAGAAATTCACAGGCTTCAGCCACCAAAGATGCCCCAAGGAAAAGAATTAATTGGATTGTCATTAAAAGTACAGGACATCAATGAACTCTAAGAACCTACAGAGACCAGAGCAGAAGCTCATGTGGGCAGGACAGAAACACTAAGAGTTACAGCAGGGCAATGGTCTGAAGGAATTGTGCCTGTGCTCTAGGAATGGTGAGAATGGGAATGGGGCCTCTTACACTTACACTTACACTTAGACAAAAGTCTCTTGGCTCAGGCACCTGGGAATTCCCCACAGACCCCCATTCATGTCCAGAAGTTCCAATCTGTGTGGTGGCATTTACCACACCAGGGATGGAAATGGAAGGAAGTTCATACATGACATATTAATGATCCAGAAGTGCTGCTGTGTTGATTGCTCTGTGAGCTTCCTGCAGACTTTTATTGCCAGCATAAGGTTTATTTTCAACAACTTCAGCAAGTCAGGGTCAAACTAGCCAAGTCTTTGACCATAATGTATCAGGGTATTTCCAATCTTGTGAGAAGAGTTAAGCTAAAGAGCCTGTTTCAAAGTATGCAAGAGAGGAAAATATATTATTTCAGCTGAAATACTTAGTTGATAAATGAACTTCCAGACTAATGATGACATTCAGGGTGCGCTGCAGGATTCTCTTTGGAGCAGCTTTCTCACCATCGTTAAACTAATGGGGGATGGAGGAGAGTAGAAATGCCATGTTTACCCAAAGCAAAACCTGCTAAACTGGGAAGCAGGCTCTCAGTAAGGAACTTATCATGCATATATAATTACCCAGAGAATGTCACAAAAACTCTAGGAGAAGAAAAAGCTCAGAAAAACCTGCAGGCTGTATTGGCCCAGCTTCATGGAAGTGTCACTGCCTGATATTGTAACAGGTCTGATTTTATTGCATAGTCATCCATTACAGTGAAGGAGCAAAACTTCCAAAACTTATTTTCTTAAACCATCTTCAAAGGCAGCTACCACCCATAACATTAAAATGCAGATAACATTTTTCTGGATGAATAGCTCACACTGCACTTTTGTGTCTCTCCATTAGCCCACTTCACTTATCTGTCATTCCTGGAGATGACAGGAAAGTCATATATCTTATTCCCAGATTCAGAACAAATGCTGCCTTGGCATCTTCGGACGTTTCCTGCCTCCCCTTGTAATTTGTAGCTCCTGAATTCCACTGTGAAGGTACCACCTTGCTATGTGAGGAGAAATTTCAAGTAGTAATGAGAGATGTTTTCCACAGGTGAACCATCTGTGGTGAAAATCTTGAAGAACACTGTCCCCTTCAGCCATTTGAACATTTTGAAGTGTATTAAACATGAAATGGCTTAGCATGTGCCTGATTCTCAAAGATTAAAGAGCCATTTTAATAGGTGGGTGCAAAAATTTGTGCCAGTTTATTTCTAAGAAAAGAACTTTAATGGTCTTTCAAGTTTCTATTTGTGAAGGTGAGAAAAATAAAACATAGTTATTCTTTTATTTTGTTGCACTGGAGTTGAAAGCCTGCACCTTCCCTTCAAAAAACAGCACAATTTCCCATTTCTGTTCAGCTTTGGTTATGAGCAATGATGCATATTTCCCCTTTGTCCTTGTGGAACAAGCCAAACATCATGTTTAAAAGCAATTTCAGTTCTGACAAGACTTTTTTTTTCCCATACTGCCTTTTCAACTGTCATCAGACACAAGATCCTGGTTACTGCTTTTGGATGACAGCACTGACACTTTCTTGGAGGCACCTGCTCTGCTCTTGAGTTTCCACTGCTGCTCACTGTCCTTCATCAAAGCTGCTGCTGAAAACTGGGTCTGCAGAAAAGACATTTTGCCAGAAATTTATAGCTAGGTTACAGCTCAGATTTCATTTTCTTCAATGGACCCTTTTTTCCCTCCTTCAGCTAGCCCTTGACAGTGCCTCTAAGTCTAAATTTCATCCCCCAAAGCCAAAATTATTTACATTTTTAGAGATCAAACCCTACTATCTCTGAAGACTCTTTTCTCAGTGCACACAGTAATAAGTGGTACATTTCCACCTGTGACAATCAATTACATGCCCTTGTCAATTATCAAGCTCATCCTGCTGATATTGGCAACTAAGTCAAAGAGACCATTAAGCAGGGCATCACTGGATGCATCAAAATTAAAATTCTTAATGTGCAACAGATGGTTTCTGTTGACTTGTTGTGGTTATTTATGCACCGAAGATGTACATGAAAAGAGTTTTAAAAGCCTGTTAGACAAAAAAAAAACCAGAGATGAAAGAAATTCATAGCTAAGCCTGGGTCTTCCAAATGTGAAACATTCTCCACATAATTCCCCACATGCCTCAATTTATTTGCATGATCAGATTTTAACTCCAAGTCGCCAACATTTTTTGTATCTAGTGTCATGTCCTTATATGATTGCATAAAATATAATCCCAGGTAAACAACTTTCCTTGCAGGCAATAAAACAATCACTGCAGAGCAGTCTAAAACATTTCCATTCTCAAGGGCTGAGCAAAACCTGGAGTGTCCTTAACGAGATCAAGAGACAGAGACCTGTCTCTCTTATGGCTGCTGAGAACAGCAATCATCCTGGCACTAGAGGAATCTTCTAGATTTTATGTTATGCATCAGATTCAATAAAAGGCTATATTTTGCTTTATGAAAGATAACCATATTGCCTATGAGTTCTTTAGGTCTTTGTCAGGGAATTTACTTCAGCCCTGATCTTCTCTGTTTTCAGATTGCATTCTGTTTTCTCAACACAAGCTCATAATTCCCAGTAAAAATACTTCCATTCTTCCTCTGAATGTTTCCTTGTCTCTTAATATACAGACGGATTAAAAGAATTCAAATGCTGCTAGTGTGGCAGTTAATAAACATTCCAGAGCTATTTAAAATCACAATTTCATAACTAATTATACAATTGTATATTTGAACATATAGAATAAGAATTGATTTGCAAATTGAAAAATGGAGTAATATCTCAAATCTCTTAATCTTTTTCATTCAGATTAAGAATCCAAAGTCAGACTCTCATCTTTCTACTTAAAAGCACAGGTTTTCAAAATCAGTGGTTTACTGGAATTTTCAGTTAAAGTGAGCAAGGCATTCATCCATAGAACTATAACAACTTCTGTAGGCAGATTCCAGTGCTTGTGAAATGGAAAGAACTGGCTGCCTGGCAAGGAATTCCAGTCCCTGCAGAGCTGTAAGCTTTTGCACAATACCCTCTCAACACGACCATTCCTCGACTTGACAGCTGAAAGGGCCACCTGGTCCACACCCCACATCAGGTTAGTGCCAGGGCACCTGCATGGTGCCTGTGCAGAGAGGTGGGAGCAGGCTGAGAGCACACAGGTCCCCAGCCCCCAGCCAGGGAGCAGGTGGCACATTCCTGAGGGGAACATTCCTGAGGGGACACCACGAGCCCGTGCCTGTGTCCTCACTGGACGTTCACCATCACACCATCAGCTGGGTGTTCATAAATGGTCTTTCATCCAGGGATTCCTACAGCTGACCCATCCTGAAGTTTATTTCCAAATGTTTTTCTGCTTGATAGACATGTCTTTTAATCTGCCTTAATCTAGCTGGGCCGTGCAATGCTTCCCTCCAGTTTTGGGACTGAGAGTTTCTGAAGCACAGCCACTGCCAGAGGAATGGCTTCAGTTTATATGGAAGCTGATAGCTCTTAATTTATAAATAAAACTACAGATTGGAAAAAAATATTCAATATGGAAAATGTACCATGCTGGCAACAAAATCTAATGTGATGTGGACTAGACCAAAGTTTGCCTTTATAGATTTAGCTGTCTTTTCTTAATGCATTCTACTCTTTCCAAATCCATAGCTTCTGCTGTGCTGTCTCTCCTGTCTTTCTCACTGTGCTTTTACTCTGCAGTCTGAGAAATCAAGGTAACCACCCACTAATAAATCACCCTGCTTCTATGTAGATGTATTTGCATTCTAATAAAAATATGGAGAAATTAATTATATTTTTACAGCTTCCAGACATATAATCACAATTTGGCAGAGTGAGGGATATATAATGTGTTAATATGTGATAATAACAAGTTAATTTATTTTGCAGTGAATGTCTGAATTTGCTGGTCTACTCTGTTATCTGTCCTTTGGAGGTCACTTAAACACTAAACAGCCTAATAAGCCTTTTTTCCCTTAAACCTTTTAAGTACTCAGACAGCTTAATATCTTATTTACATTTTTAATTCCAAGGCTTATAGAAATGATATTAATAGCAATAAGTACAGAAAGTAATTAATAGGTCCACTAAGTTCATCCAAATACAGCTTTTGAGATGTCATAATAAACTATTTAACAACCAATATGTAATTGTCTAGAGCTTAGATTTCACCTACCTTGAAGTTGCTATTTGGATGCTAGAGGCCTCTTCTAAATCCACTGAATTAATCCTAAAAAGTTACTGAAAATAGTGCCAAAAGTAGAAGACTAAAATTTACAGTGGTCAAAATATCAGACTTGATAGTCAGAGCCTAAAAGCTTACTGCTCTTTGCTTTCAGAGTTCTTTTAGCAATATATCCTTCAAGAGTAGTGCCTTTTGTGCATATCATGCATTTGTGTGAAAACAAAACCAAAGACAATCCCCCAAACCCAGTACTCCACCAAGAAACACACAATATATTTCAGTTTTGTACATGCTGAGAGCTGCATGGCTGCTGCTTCAATTTTCAGGCTTCTACAAAAAAGAAAAGCCTTCTCTGTGAATAATGACTCCCTTAAACCTGCAGGTTTTTACAGGTGCTGATTAAAGACAAATGAGCTTAGAGGCCTGAACCAAGCACCTCAGACTGCAGAACAGAAATCAAACTGTTGCAAATTATCTTTATTACTATTATAGTATTTCATACTTATGGATCAGAGCATATCCTAGCCTGGACATTTTCACAGTCTATGCCTGTAAGTAACTGTCTGTCAACTTGAGCGTATTTTAAACAAAAAAAGGAATATGAGATTTTGCTATGTTTTGTGTAATAATGACTGGATTTTTTTCTCAAAAATATTAACTCCAGCACATATATATTGAAATGAAACAACCAGTAGGGAGATAAGCCAACAAAACTATTGTGGAACACTTCAAAGCTCTGTGGAAATGGATTAGGATGCAGTACAAGACACGACACCATGGCATAAATAGTTTTGTGGTTACAGGATTAAAAATTTTTGGCTTTCACTTTCCATAACAAGATGAATAATAATACATTAGCTACAACCAACAATAACTAACATGATCTTCTCACTAAACTTGCATGCTAAGTGTGTTAGAAAGCAATATTATTAAAAAGAAGGCAAAAAATACAAAACAATGGAAGAGAGATGGAGCCAGTCAATAGTGCTGCAGGGCAGATATCAGAGCATGAGAAGATGACAGCTACACCCTGCAGTGAGGTACACTTGAAATATGCTTTTGTAATAATTTGTGTATTTCATTGTTTTAACATTCATATCTTAAGGCTTTTTAATAATACCAGAATTGAATACAGCCCCAGATTCTTCACATCTAATGCACATGATAAATTGGCCAGTATTCTACTTGCTTTAGGGGAAAACATGAAGACCAGGTTCCAATTTTTTGAGTTAGGAGACATGCAAATAATCCCTTGCCACTTCTCATTTAGGAACCAAAGCTCTTTTAAATAACCTAATTCAACCAAAGACCTTAAATGCATATTTAATTTTCAGTCCATGCAACTCCAGTAGGAAGTAAACACATACTTAAATAAGTTGATAAAAAGCAGCCTTTATGTGATCCAGTTGCAAAACTACTGGCCAGTTAATGCCCTAAAAACCATAAAGGGACAGCTGATCATTTATATTTTCCCCCCACTCCAAAAGCACCTGGAAATATGCAAGTAATGTTCACCTTAATGTCAGTCATTACTAACAACAAAATGAACAACCCCCACCTTTCAATCTAATTTCTCAGTTAACTACTAAAGGCAAAAGCTAATGTTCTATAAACTTGGTGTTATCCCATGTCATGGCTGGCTTCATTCAGATTATTGCTATTATAAACCATACTCAACTGTTCAAAAAAATCAATAACATATTAAAAGCACCCCCCAAAAAACAACAAACCTAAACAACGGTGATATGTCTGGAGCAGCTCCCATGGCAAATTGATTGTTTTCCCAGACACAAAAGGTGGGATTTGTTTAACTTCCTTTACAGTGTAAAGTTGACTACTTGTATTTCTAAATTTTATGTTTTCCTGCTATCAAAATACCATTAGACACACTCTGAGGTCTTATTCTTTCAGGTAGCAAAATCAGTTTGAAGTAATAGACTTTAGGATAATTGCAGAAAATTGCAATAGCAGAAAATTACAATAGCAGAGACAAATTACAAAAATCTATGCGAAACACTTTTTTTTCCATGAGAGAAGTCTGTCCAATGCCAATCAAAGGGAGAAAAATATTGTCAGCAATCTAATGGTTAATCAGAACTCCATGTACTTATTTAATGCAACATTTAGAAAGAGTGCAGAGCTGGGTAGGTTACTAATTATCCAGGGGGTTGGGGAATTTGCATTTTCTTCCCTTTTACTGCTTCAGTTATGCGTTGAAGCATTTTGCCTCTAAGTTAGGTTAAAGTGCAGTCTAAAAGCTATTGCATCTCCTGCCTTCTGTGTTAAAAAAATTATGAGAACTATATTTCACCATCTATCAGTGTAGTTTTTCAGCCAGGCAGATGTGGGAAGCTCAGAACAGGGAAACTTGTCTCTCTTTCTTCCCTCTGTCTTTTTAACTGCTCAGGAAACACCAAACACGCATCAGGGAAGTGCAAAGCACGTGCAGTCAGCTCTCACAGACAGGATGAAATCTTGGCACTTCTAAAAATTACTAAGCCTTCAGTCAACAGTTCAAATTATTTTTTTCTACTGATTCATAAAATGCAAATGCTCCACTAATGAGGGACAGTGATAGCACAGTGTATATGCCCTCACTGGGGCTATAATTTGTGATGCTCTTTACACGGTTGTCTCAGAGCTGTCAGTTGTGGAAATGCAGACTCGAAAAAGATATAGTAATGATGTTTTCAGTGTGACAATACGAGCCATGCTTTGTCAGAGTACATTGAATCCCTCACCTTTAAAAGAAAATAATGCAATTCCTTTCCTGTCACTGGATAAGAAACCAGGAGGTATTCACGATTAGATGCAATTAGAATAATTTTTCTCTTCCAGTTAACCTATTAAATTAATGGCCTAGTGAATATATAGCCATCTCTAAAACATGAATTGAACACACTAGTTAAAAAAATTAACATACTTCCTGCCTACATGTTAAGCTGATCTGTAGGTGTATCTGTATTTCTACATTTAGTAAATGTGCCCATGTGTTCAAAAAGAACACTTTCAGCACAGAATAGCTTACCCGTGTTTCCTTCATAAGTTTTCATTTCTGCCTTTTGATAAAAGGTGACAGTAAAATTGGTCTGAGTCAGCTGGAATTGCAACCTTCTAAAACCAGCTGTCTCTGGGGCACATTCACACACTGGCTCATTCAAGAAGATTCACATGGGAGCTTGACAGCGTCTGATCAAAGAGGCAGGCATCATGTAATGGCACACAGCAAACAAAACACGCTGTGAGTTCTGGGTGCTCCGGGATGAAACATCTCACTCCGAATCAGGGATGCTCTCAACACTGTGAGCAGAACAGACCTGGGTACCACACAGGGAGGGAGAGATGGGAATCAAACAGGGAATCTGCCTGGCTCTCATAACCTCTGAATCCACACCTGAACGAACAACCTCACAAATATCGAGTGTTTAGGAGGCTGGGAGTGCTGCTTGTTGCACGCCACGGTTTCACAGCGCTGCAACCACGGCTCTGCTCTCCCTGGGAAAGGAGTGCTCAGTTTTCATCGCGGCACCCCCGGCTCTGAGGCTGCCTGCTCGCTCCTCGCTCCTCGCCCTGCGTAGCTTCTTTGCAGGTGATTTGGAGGCCTTTAGACATTGCAAAAGAGGTTACAGGAGTCATTAGGGTTCTGTGACCAGCGCTGAGGCAGATGGCTCGGACAAAGCAGGGTGAACAGAGTGGGAGGGACATCCCCATCGTCAGCTTTGTGATGCTATTGTGCACGGAGGAGGGACACACTGAACATGACGGCAGGCGAGCCCCATGCCAGCCCCTTCCCCCAGCTCCTCGTGTTCCCCTGGGCTGCTGGAGGAGCCCCGGGCAGGGATACCCGGGCAGTGCTGCACCCAGCTCCACCTGGCACCTGTGTCCCACCTGGAATTCGGCTGGACCACAGAACCAGACCCACCCCAAACAGGATCAGACATAGTGATTGCCATGCTGGAAACTGCTCTTTCTGTGCCTGTCTACCAGGGGAAAAATTTGGTAGGGTGGGGGTGGGAAGGTGAGGCAGATATTCCTGTTGCAGTCTCTGCATGGGGTTTCAGTGCAATTGTAGTTAAGCAACTACATTTCAAGTGCAATGTATGTTCGACTGTCAGTAAAGCTAACTGTTTTCATTGGAGACAAATAAATAATTGCAAGGTATTTAGCAGGTTAACTTGACCAGAAACTTTGCTTTTGGTTTTCATGTCTTTTTGATTATAATACATCAGTTGATGGGGTTTATTTAATCAAATTTACATTTGGTAAAAATGTCAAGGTTGTCAAAGTACATTGATTTGTCATTTTCTGAAAAGAAAAAAAAATGGATTAATTGAAAATCAAATTATCTTTTATTTTGAAGTTTATTTGTAGTGAGAATTAAATCAATGTACAGAAAATATGACTGAGAGACCCTTGTATTTTAAGAGTAAGCATCTACTGATCTTGTTTTATGATATTGTTTCATCATTTGTAGCCCAGAGAGAAAAATCAGGTGATAGGTATCATATTCTCAAAGATGGCAAACAGAATCTACATTTATTAATTTTAGTAGGTCACCACTCAGTCCCTTGCATCCTCCTCACTCGTACAAATAGGTCTATGCCTGTGCATGGGTCTCTACTAGATAAACATAAACCAGTTTCTAACATAAATAAAAAATACAAACTAGAAATCCACTACCTCCAGATTTCATAAATCTAGTGCTGAACAGAGTGTTTTCTCAAACCCAGACGTCTGTACTGGCATTGGAGTCCTGGGGTTTGCTCAAGTTCTTTGCATGATTACTAATTCTTATGAGGCGCAAAAATATATATCAAAAGGCATAAAATCTGAATTTCAAGATTCCTAGTATGACTTATGTAAAGTAAGTGAAGAATGATTCATGACTATGCCTTAATGTGATCTCCCCAAAAGAAAAGGAAAGCCCTGTTCACTGATTCCCCGAATCGCTGCCTGCATTCTCAGGCTCAGTAGTTGGTGTTCAGTGCCTGTGGACACAGAGATAACATTCTTGCAGCCCTCCAAACATGTAATGTCAGGTTGCATCATGTCATGTGTGAAATCACTTAATGGGATGTGACACGGTGGAGCCCAGCACTGCTCCTGGCCCTGAGAGCTGAGGAGGGAGTCAGTGACTCCCAGCCACACCTGTGGTGATTTGAATCCCTGGGTCTGGAGGCAATGTGTGGCTCAAATGTGACATTGGTTTGAAGCAGGGAGCTCTACTCATGTCATACTGTCCTGACGCAAATCAATGACACTACCTCAAGCTGGTGATGGATATTTGCTCCTCATGAGCTTGGCCACATCATCTTCTCCATTGCAGAAACCAGAGAATAAAGGCAAACATCACATCACATCTGCAGCAAAACCTGATGGGCACAACATTTCACTGCTTGCTGAAGCAGCTATTCTGTAACCCTGTATAGGAAGCTGAAGGTTCTGCCTCGAATGCCGTAGCACCTTACCTGCAACAAAAGTGCCATGATTACTGTTTTAGCAATGTGCATATGATGTTGTGAGATTCCTGGTCTGACTTCAGGGATTCGAGTTGTGTTGCTCTTGCAGTATTAGCTCCCATTTTTGACCAGTACCTGCCAGACTATTTTACCAATCTCTGCTGGAGAAGGGCTAAACTAGAAGTCCACCACAAGTGCATCAAAGAACCTGTTTTGTCAGATAGCAATTACCCAAATGCAAATCCATTTTCAGATTGCTAGAAGCAACGTTTACTCTCCTGCTCATTCCTCTTCCAATTTTTTTTTTTTGGTGTTGTTATTTTGCTTGAGATGTTGAACTACGTAGTGTTGATGGTAAGGTGGTTGATTTTCTCCACTTCCCTTTTCATTCTTGACCCTTCCACAGGGGGTCCGGAAAGAAAGAAATCACAAAGATTCCTCCAAAAAGCTGTCCTTTTGCTTGGATTACCAGAATTGGGGAAGTTTAGTAAAGTTCGGATGCTGACACATCCCTACAGATTTAACAGCACCAATACACACCAGCAGTCCCTTTGGCTGCTCCCCTCACAGAGAGAAGCAGGGAAAATAAAGCTCCCATCAGCTGAATTAGGGATGCATGGCTCTCCCAGTAAAGCAAGGCCAGCCTGTTTATAGACAGCACAACTCCTGCTGCCTGAACAGGGACATTTATCCATATGTGCTGATCACATAAATGTAAATGGTAACTGTTCCAGTGTGGTTCCTCACACATGGCTGCCCAGAAATCTTCAAATTAAGTGTACTATCCAGTTTCATAGGTGAAATACAGAAACTAATAGTAAGACAATCAGCTTCAAAGAGGAAAGAAAAAACATCCATGTATGTATAATCTTTTTATTTACCACAATTTAAATAATAATAAAATAATAGAATATTAACACATTTATAATAAAAAATAGTATTCTCAAAAATTAAATATATTTAACTATTTTCTGTTTCTAGTGGATAATTATCTGTATATGTTCAATCCTTTTTTTTTTCCCAAAGGCTCTGTTCCCAAGAGTCCAACAAACTGTTGAATTTGTGTTCAAAATTACTTACTGGAACTACTTCCAATGATTAGGGCAATTTGTCTTATGTTAACTGTGCTTTTGCAAACCTCAGATGAGCTGACTGATACATGAGAGTGATATTGTAGGACTGATATCTAGGAAACCTGGTTAATAATCAGGGTTGGCATTTTACACTCTATCCTATTAAAGACAAATAGCAAATCTTAGTTTAGGAGATGGAGACTCTGGAGACGGTTAGGATACAGCAAAGGAGTAAAAGAAGCCAATATTCGACAGAAATGGAACCTTTCATTTTGCTACTATTTCATTTCTTACTAACTCTGCTCAGATATTCGTCTGCTGGACTTAGGTTCTCTGTGTAACAGCAACTGATCCCAGGCCAGGGATACGAGTGGGTGCTTCTTAATTTTTATAGGGTGAATAATTTACAGAAAAATTCTTCCTCATTCTATGGACTGTGAAGTATGAAAATACTGCATTGCAGATCCCAGAGGCTGGTAGTTAGTGGCACAGGGTCCAGTGGGAGGCCTGTCACCAGTGGTGTCCCCCCAAGGATCAATACTTGGCCCAGGACTGTTTTAACTTATTCATCACTGACCTGGGTGAGGGGCAGAGGCCTCCTGAGCGAGCTCTCTGGTGACACAAGGCTGGGAGGAGAGGCCAATATTCCAGACATCTGTGCAGCCCTTGGGAAGGACCTCGACAGGATGGAGAGATGGGCAGAGAACCTCCTGAAATCCAGCAAAGGCAAATGCAGGGTCCTGCACTGGGAAGAACAACCCCAGGCACCAGGACAGGCTGGGACTGACCTGCTGGGAAGGAGCTCTGGGGAGCAGGGCCTGGGGGTCCTGGTGGACAATGAGCTGTCCCTGAGCCAGCACCGTGTCCCTGTGGCCAAGAAGGCCAAGGGGATCCTGGGGTGCATCAGGAAGAGCACTGCCAGCAGATCAGGGATGTGATCCTGCCCCTCTCCTCAGCCCTGTGAGGATCACCTGGAGTGCTGTGTCCAGTTCTGGGCTCATCAGGAAGGAGAGACACGGAGCTCCTGGAGCAGGTCCAGCAGAGGGTGACAAAGATGATGGAGGGACTGGAGCATCTCCCTGAGGAAAGGCTGAGGGAGCTGGGCCTGTTCAGCTGAGAGGGGCCCTCATCCCTGACTGTCATTGTCTGCAGGGAGGGGCAGGGCATGGACCAGGCTCTGCTCCCTGGTGCCAGCAATGGAACAGGAGGAATGGGCAGGAACTGATGGCCAGGAAATTCCACCTGAACATGAGGAAGAAATTCTTCCCTGTGCAGTGACTGAGCCTCCCTCACTGGAGATATCCAAGAACTGCCTGGACACAATCCTGTGCCATTTGTTCTAGAGTAACCCTGCTTGAGCAGGGAGGTTGGACCACATTGTGGTCCCTTCCAACCTGACGCATTCTGTGATTCTTTACAGTCTTAAAGCTCTCATGCTAAATGGAGGTTTTTGAGACAAGGTCTTCAGAAAGAAGTATGGTTTCAGCACTAAACCAGAAGTGAGTGAGCTCTAGTGCTGACACAGCTGCGTTTCCAGCCTTCCCGAATCCATGACCTCATTTTCTAAAGAAACCATTGATTTATGTTGCTGTTATGTTCCTGTTTTCAGCTTGGAGCCCTGCATGTATTGTCCAGTCAAGCACTCAAAATTGGTGGCTCCTGCTGAATGATTTGTTTCCAGCCTCCTTAAGGCTGAGGTTTCTCTACCTGTTAACCCAGGACTGTGTTTAGGCATTTGACTTGGAGTTTGCAAAACTTATTTTACTAGAACTCCTGAAGTGCTTTGAGGTTCAGGCTCATGTCTACAGTCACCTGTTTTGATTGCTTTGTTTTCTCGTTCTGGCTTAAAATTCATTTTCCCAATTAAGTGAATCTCTTCATCAGGCCTTCTCACAGCTGAAAAAAATACACAGAGACAGAAGGTGGGAAAGGCTCCCAAGGCCCATATGTTCTACAGCATGTTTCTTGCATAAATATGTCATGGGTATTTTAGTAACCTGCTGCCTTCTGGCATGAGACTTATTCAGCTTTCCATTGTTTGCACAGACAGTGGGAGCAGGGGAGGGGGAGGATGAAAATCCACTCCGGGAAGTCTGATACTCTTCTTTCTGCCTTGTCAGGTCATGTTCATTTTTTGGAGAAAAACAGTCATTCTTCAATTTGCAGATATGCTTAATGGTATGAGCCACAGTCTCATAGCAAGTCATATACCATCCTGCTGCAAAGCTTGCAGAGAAAGCAGAACAAAAGCTGGTATTGTGGCAGTTTAAATAGGAGAATCTACTCATGCTTCTCTCAGCCTTTACTATGTACCCTATTTGTATGCTAAAGAGGGGACTGAATTTAAATTCAATGCTTTTCTCTTTTTCTTTAGGATGGGCTTTCTGAAACATGAACATCTGAGAAGATAAACATTATTTACAGCTTTGATTTATAATGGTTAACCATCATCTAATCGAGGAATGTAAATTTGTTGTTTGTTTGGTTACCTCCAACATTTGTAAATCCTTATTTATCATCAGAAACCACACACTTTTAATTTAGTGTGTTAATTTATAGACCTTGCTCAAGTCTTGTTTAACAGACTGATTTATAAACATTAGACAAAATGATCCAAATTATAAGTGTTAACTTTGCTGTCAGATTTATGCATTCCAACTAAGAACGTGGCTGTATTTCTTGGTTAGTTTACAAATTACAGCATTAATTAGTTCTCTAGTTGACTGATTAGAAAATATCTTCTATCCTGGCCATTAAGTTCTTATTTATCTTTTTGACATATAACTATGCCTCATAATTTGTTTCCACAGGGTTGTGATTTATTAATGCAATGTGCTAAACTTTAAAACATAAATTTCAAAAGCTCTGAAAAAAATGTAAAAAAAATTTTGCCTGAAAAAAAATCTTTGGAAACATAGAGTTGAGTTCTTTTCACACTTTTACTTGAAACTTAGGGAATTGAGAGAGTTTTCCAGAAAAAATTTCCTCTTTTATTCTTTCTGCATAAAAAGATTCTGGATTTAAAAGCACTGGCAAGTGCTAGAGACAGACATGTAATTCCAGTGTTACAAGCAGTGACATTCCAGTGCTGGATCTGACTGAACTGAGACAATTAGAGGCTACTGGGCTCAATTTAGGGAGCTAGATCACAGTTTGGTTTCAATATACCAGCACCTCCAGTGTTTTCCTTCTTTGGGAGAATAACTAAAGAATTTTTTGACTTAGCAAGAGTTGTATATTTTTTCCCCAGGCACCTGGTGCAGATTTATGTTTATCAGTACCCTGCACTCACCTGCTGGGCACTGAGTTGCTGCCTTCTGCCAAAAACACTTGCTGCTCTAGGAATCCTGGTCAGTGCTGGAGGGCACTGGGCAAGGATCAGCCCACCAGAGCCACCTTCTAAGCCAGCTTCTTTTAATTAAAGCTACAGGAAAATGCTGTTCTGCATTTACATTTTTTTCTGAAAATTCTGACTTTTAAGTAGATCTACTGCTCCTATGTTTTTGATTTTCACACTTGGCAGAGGATGGATTGTGCTGTTTTGTGCATCTGGTATGTGCCTGGATAAAAAATTTTTATGCAAATATTAATATAGACGTAACTATATAAAAAATTAACTCCCCGTACATGACTAATGGAGACTTTTATAGCTTTGCTACTCCATGATTGGAAAGCTAACGTTGACTCAAGTAGTAGAACAAATTAGTAAGGTCCCAGTTCTATGCTTAAATAACTACACAAGTTCTTATGCTTGAGCTAGCACATTTAGAAAGAATTTGAGGTTTCTGTGGGTATGTCTATATTTCTAAATAAAAAAAAAGAAAGAGGAGGAAAGCTGAGTACTGCATTTCACTCCTCCAAATTGACCACCCAAGCAACAACATAAAATTTGATAGACTGTTCATTCCCAGAACTGGTACAAAAAGATACTGTTGAGCAGATGATTACACTGTTTGGTCTTGTTCACCTAAAATAGTCTTCTGTCATGTCTCCAGGCTTTGTGTCCTTAAACACACCTATCTATCCTTTTGTCATGCCCTACAGCATGCAATACTTACCCTCCTTTACAAGCTATAAAGAGAGCTCTCCAAAGGGCTGCAGTGGAGCCCAATTCCTTGCAAGCCTTTGGGCTGCCAAGAGCCACACACAAAAGAATCCCTTTGTTTTAGAACCACATGAGTCTCAGACAAGATGTGGGGCCTCAGGACAGGTCAAAGGCCCAAACTATCTGCTCTAGTGGGATCTGGTCTTACATGTTGCAGCCACAAGCCAGCCCATGCTACTTGGACCTTGGGAGCCAGAAATCAGTCCCTACTCCTTTTTTATTTACCAGTGAAAGCATAGTCAAGGTGTGTAATGCAGTGCTGTGAGCACTGCCCTGAGGAGCCTGTTCCAGTGCCCCATCACCCTCTGGGGGAAGAACTTTTTTCTAATATCCAGCTTTAACCTCCCCTGACTCAGCTTCAGGCCATTCCCTCAGCCCTGTCACTGTCACACAGAGCAGAGATCAGTGCCTGCCCCTCCTCTTCCCCTCACCAGAAGCTGTAACTGCAGTGAGGTCTCCCCTCAGTCTCCTCCAGGCTGAGCAGACCCAGTGCCCTCCTGATAGGGTTACTCCTCCTCAAGGGTCTTTACCATCCTTGTGCATAGAAAACCACGTGAGGGCAGAGAAAGAAAGGCAGAAAGAGGAAGAAGACCAGGTACCAATCAGATGATTTTGTTGAATCCCAGGCTATGGCTGATCAGAAATTGAATCAAGGAGACCCGTGAAGAACTGCTGCTTGGTGAGGATACAGTAAGAAAAATGAGGAAAAGAAGCAAACTTGTTCTGGATTTGGGGTAGCTGGTAGTTATTTTAATTAAACCATGTTGATCCTTTAAGACACTAGCAAAGTACTACACTTCTCAGCCTAAAAAAGATGTTTTAAATAAGTTAAACACATACTGTCCTGTACTTGATTATAATAGTCTCTTAGAAAACCAGGTATGACATAGACATTTGCATTGTCTTTTCTCCCCCTCTCCCCCTACAAAAACTTAGCCACAAAGCCCCAAAATAATGACATTAAGTGAGATGAATCCCACTTGCATGGATTACCAAGGAGATGGTTTAGGACTAAGACCTGGGAAAGATCAACCACAACAGCTTAGAAGGTGTGGGTTGGGAAAGGAGCAATGAGGGAAGTTTATAGCCCCTGGAATAGATCACTCCTTGTTGAGACAGAACCAGAAGTTCAGAGTCCCAAGTCTCACCTTTTCTTTGCTGTCCAATAAATGCTTATGAAATGCACTGGCAAAGCTATTATGGGCTCACACCAATACTGCTGCTGGCAGTGGTAACTACTTCATTAGCTTAAGTGACACTTTCTGCTGCTTTAATGATTCCCAGTCTGCTGCTGACCTATGCAAATATCAATATGAATCCACGAGATGAAAATAGTTTTGAGAAACAAAACACCAAGTAAATTGCACACATGCACAGAAATGCATTAAAGAACATTATTCATCTCCACAAGCTTAATAACGGTCTTTTAATGTTGTTTGTGTGCACAGTAATGGTTTAAATTTCTCTAGCTCTTGAGCATGGAATTATAAGTATCCAAAATAAGATCGGGATTTCAATCACTATCTATCACTTCAAAAACTATGTAATGGGATTCAAATCCAAAAACTGAACAGAGCAGCAAAATTCATTATTAGCAACTTTTTAATGCTGCTGCACAAGGTTATAAACTGGTTCCTTCCTCCTGATCTGTCCTCTCTGCCCCTGTGTCCAGATGGCTTTAACAAGAATCATGTACTGTACTCCAATCCTTCAGCATTGTCCATGTACTCATTAAGGTAACTGTCTTTGCCTGCAAAACCTGCTACATTTTACTTGTCCTCAGCCTCTCAGCTCCTTAGTGCCAAAATTGTCTCAAGCTCCAATGTGTGCAAGCACAGCGGCTGACTGTCATCCTTCTCCGATGCTAATGGAGCTCTTTAATTCTTTGTTAACCCTTTGAAAATGCCAAGTAAAGATTTACAATCTCCCCGTCCCTGCAGGGCCTCTGGAAAGGAAACCATCCAGATGGCAAAATGCAGTTTTGCCGTAGCCCTCTCCCACAACTGCCAAATGCAGGAATGTGCTAAGGGCGCTGAATGCTCCGCACAAGAAATTTCACAACTCATTAGCAATGCCACATCAAAATAATAAAGAACAAAACCCACACTGAAACCCAGCAGGCTGCAATCCCAGGGGTTAGCTGGCAGCAGCCTAGATGAGAATTTGATGTCACGATTTGCAGAGCTGAAGTTTCTCGACCACTATTTTGCACTTCAATAATGTTACAAGTGTAAATCTCAAAAAAAAAAAAAGGTTTCAAAAATTATTGACTCAGTCACCTTTGGGGGATACAGCAGCTGAAGGATTTAGAACTCTCATGGTATTTTTTAATGTTTGGAAGCCAAATCATAAGATTCTTTTTTCCCAAAGTGAGGGTACAGCTGCTTTTGCCACCCTAATTTTTACATTACTCTTCCCTGAAAGAATGCTGGGGGAGTGTGAAACTGATTTTAAACTCCTTTTGGCAAAAAGAAGCAGCAACTGAGCTCTGGGAAATCTGAAATTCTTTCCCCTAGAACTCCTCACTGTAGTCTGACCTTTTCTGTATTCAGCACTGAGGACACCATGCTATCCACTGGTTACCCACAACAAACTTTTTTCCACCTCTCCAGATTTTCTGAAGGGAGAGAAATGAGTACATTTTAAAAGAAGCCAGAATATTTACTGTTGATCATTTGTATTAACTGCTTGGGCTTCAAACTTCAGCTTTCTGAACTCAGTTGGGATTGAAGGTGAGTCAATAAATACCTTCTGCAAATGTATTTCAGAAAGTGGGAGGCTCTTCAGCTGCTCAGTGCAGCCATTTCTTGTAGAATGCATGCAATTATAATTTGACTTTCTCACTAAAGGGTTTGGGGCCCACTCACAAATCACCATCCCTGATGTTCAAGTGATTATAGGGTTGACAGCTGGCCAGTTTCCAGGTATTCATCTGAGCCACTGCATGCACACAGCTGATTAGCACGGGGCCATGGACCTGCATATCTCCTGGTACCCTCTGATTTATTATTTATTTGATTTGCAAGGTAGCAGCCTTAACTGACTAACCAATAAAACATTTTTTTGAGCACAAGACAAAGTCACTGGTAGCACAGAAATGCTTGTCTGACAAATTCTGAAGCAGTAATTACATACTGAAGTTTGTATTTACACATTGCTTCCCCTGCTTTCTCAGAGGATTACCTGAGGAAAACAGAGCATTCTGGGTGCTTCAGAGTGAAGCAGTGGGTGTTTGCATCATTATGGAATTTATATGGCACTTGCATGAGTTGAGGATACTGTCACTCTTTTCTTGTTCTCCTGCTTCAGTCCCCACCTTCCTCTGGTTCTCTCTGTCCTCCTCTCCTCCTTTGCTGCCTCTCTCCATCCCTGACTCCTTCATTTGCACTTCTGATGCATCCCCAGGACTCCAGTCATCCTTCCCCACTAGGCCCTGCCTCTGTTCACTGGCACAGAGATAACATGAGCAGAAGTCAGCTCCTGCTTTGTTCTGAAAAGTATGAGCCCAGGTTCCTGGGGATTCCAGTCACTACAGACTCTGTGGCAAATTTAATTTTATAAACCAATTGCTGACAAAAAGTCTTTGTAGGAGGATGGGCTGGTTTGGACTGGGGTGGAGTTGATTTTCTCCATGGCAGTCTGTATGGGGCTGTGTGCTGGAAACAGCACTAATAACACGGGGGTGGTTCTGTTACTGCTGAGCAGTCCTTGCACAGCTTGGAAGGGTGGTCAAGGAGTTGGGAGGGGACACAGCTGGGACAACAGAACCCAGCTGACCAAAGGGATAGTCCATACCACATGGCATCATGCTCAGCTTATAGGGCTGGGGGAAGAACAAGGAATAGGAAATGTTTGAAGCAATGGTATTTGCCTCCCCAAGTGGCTGTCCCAGGGGACAGGGACCTGCTCTCCCTGGGATGGCTGAACACCTCCTTGCCCATGGGAAGTGGTGAATGAACTACCTGTTTTTCTTTGTTGGTACCCAGGACTTCTATTTTACCTGTTACATTGACTTTATCTCATTCACCCTTCCAATTCTCTTGCCCATCCTGTCAGGAGAGAGTGAATGAGTGGCTCTGTGGGACTTGGCTGCTGGATGGGGTTAAACCTTGACAGAACATCTGAGCTGATTTCCATGATGGAAAAACGAGTAATTCCTGCACTGCACTGTGAAAATCAGCTTCTCACAACTTCTAAGTGAACCCTCTTGTTGTGTGAAAGCTGGCATTTGATTGCTGTCTGCAGTTTCACAGGTCCCTCCTTGGGGAACTCCTAAATTACCCTAATATTTTGGCAGGCATGACAAGGACATCCTTGAGGCAGGGTTTTAATTAGGTCACATAACAGGACCAATAGTAGATTCTACAACAGGAGGGCTGCACCTTTTTATGTAGGTACATGATCATAATGTTAGAATAAGGACTGTTATTTCCATTATAAATCTTATTTATGTTCGGGTTTGCTGTCTTGGTTGCAAATATTTTCTTCAGACTAAAATCTGACTGACAAGCCTATAGCTTGGAAGCAAATATTTACACTGTAGGAAAAGAAAAACCTGCAGTAAGGTGCTTTGTTGTTTCATTCATTGCATCCACAGACAGAGAAAATCAGCTTCCATTTAGAACAGTGATCTAAAATGATGCCTCTCTGGGGAAGCAAAGAAAGATATTCATAAAGGTTAACATTAGCCTTGGGAAGAAAATCTGCTGTATTCCCTTTAAGGCCTAAAGTAATGAAGGCTTCTCCACAGGATGATTTGGAGCAAGAGACTAACTTTAGGAATGTTGAATCCAGCCCCCTGCAGTAATCTGCCTCTGCAGCCTGTAGGCACTTGTAGGCTGCAGAGAGTCTCTCTGAATATGCTTCTGAATGTTCTAATAATGCACTAATAAAAGTCAGCATGCAGTGTTGGAAGAATTAAGCCATTGCAGCAGTTACAAGGGTTTAAGGAATCAACAACAACTACAATGAAAATAAAAATCATGCCTTTTTCTTCCTTTGTCTCAGGTGTGGGCTGAGAACCTGCCTCACACAGCACTTGCCATGCTCTTACTCCCAGCAGATCAGGCAGTGAGGACTTGCCAGGTTATTGATCCTCCAACAGCCATTTCCATTAGCAAGCTGGGTATTTGGGGGAGAGGGAATGTATCCCAAAGTCAATCATGTCTGCCAGCTTGCTTGCCTATAAAATCTGAAATGACAATAAGGTGGCTCAATTTTTAGTATTCTTAAAGGCAGAGCAAGATCCCAGAGGACTGGAGCTTATCATGACAGCACACACTGAGGTCCTTTTGAGGAAATGCCCTGAGAGCTCTTTCTAAGCTGGCTTATGGAGTGTAACTAGCATTAATTCATGGGGATGTTTTGTTCAAGAGAAGTATCTATTCAAGGAACTCTGTACTTCAGAGGCAGGAGCAGACTAAGCATCCTTCAAAGCACTCTGCTGGGCTGTAGAACATAACAGCAGGGCCTGTGGCACACGTGCATTTTCAATTCCAGTCTCATAATTGTAGGAAAGGACTTACTTTTAATCCTTTGAAGGTAAAGCAGAACAGAGCCCAACCCATGTATTTTCCAGCTTCAAGGTACTTAAGGGCTTCCTCCTTTTCATGTATTGTTTTTGTTATTGAAACCATCAATTCTCCCTTAGCCCTAAGCCACTGATGCTTTGTCCTTTGAATGTAAAATAAGGGAAACTCATGAAATTGTTTTGACTGGTTGATCAAAATTTCATTTCCCTGAGTCCTGAAGTCTTTTCCTCACATTAAATTGCATATAAAAAAAATTCTAATATCCCTCATTTTCAGATATAGTTACACAAATAGTTTTAGGTTAATACAGATGGTAAACAAATGCTATAAATAATAAGATCTTAAACCATTTCATGATATTACTGTTCCTCTAACAAGGCAGAACACAAGTCTTCCACAGCACTAGCAAGTAAAGCTGAAAGATGTAATCAAATATTCTGGGCTATAATTGAGGATTTGGGCAAAACAGGATTAACACATATTTGTCTGGTGAGTTGTAGAGTCAATTACAGCTCTTCTGAGGGAAGTACTCCAAATGGAGGCTGGAGAAGGATTCCATGACACCTTAGCTACGTTGAAACTGTGAAAATCCAAGGATAAGCAGAATTCACATGACCTTTTTTTTTCTCTAAAGCTTTAGCAAATCTCCATTGAGAGAATGCTGATAGTACCGGGTCATGCAGGAGAAGATCTGACCTGCATCAGACCCGAGGTCACACCTGGCTCTGTTTCCAACAATACACATGCAGATTTCTAGGAGAGAATAAAAGTATATTTTGCTACTTCCCTATTGTAGTCTCACAGTTTCCAACAGTTTTCAACTCAAAGATGGTTTGTATTTTTTTTTTTTAATTCAGATGTGGATTTCAGGTGCTCAGTAAGGCTGGAGGAGTTGTCAAGGCTCCTTGACTCCATTTAAATATTTGGGGTTCCTTTGATAGCAAGGCCACAGGTATGGTTACAAATTGTACATGTGTGAAATAAAAACTTAGTTGCTCAGCTTAGATCCTTCATTGTCTCATGCAGGCATTGACATCCCTTCATTGACCACTTAACTGATGCCCCAAACTTTCTTAAAAACATAAAAATAGACTGGAGTTTGTAGTGTGAGTACCCCCCCTTTATGTGGAAACAGAACTGGTTTGTGCGAAAATAAAACTAGGGGTTTCATTTCTTTTCCCTTAAGGTATGGTGGGAAGGGAGGAGATTTGGAAGGTAAAGAAAGAGAGCAAAAAAATTTACTCAGGGTTATGGTAACCACAGGTGAAGGGCTCTGCACAATCTGAGCAAAGGTTGGGAGAGCAGCTCACCCAACCCAAGCCTAATTAGCAGCAAAATCCATCCCTGGCTGGCCTCTCAGCATCCGGGCTCAGGAGTTCACCCCTTCCTGGATGTTGGTTACTACAGGGAAATTTCTGGCCCAGCACCACAGTCACAAGCCAAATTCTGTGCTGAAATCAATATTGCAGCACTTACTCCTCCTAACAGTTACTTAGGAGGTGAAGGGTGAAGAGTTTATCTTTTATTTTTTTTGTAGAGACTGAATTTATCTGAAGACTTGACATTATTGCCTGGAGTTATTTGTTTTACAAAAAACTGTGAACACACCTTATTAATTTTTATATTTTACTTTCTATATTTTATGATGAAGTGAGCTGTATTTGTAAGAAAAAACATATTTTGCAAATATACTTAAGCTCTAATAATTACAGATCCTTCTCAATCTAGTTTTTTTTTCAGTACAAACCAGTGAATCCATAAACATAAATTGAGAAACACCCTTTAATTTTATTTTTCAAGTAAAAAAGAAAATAATAATACATATATTTCTACTGTACTAAAAAGAGGAGCATGCACCACATCTAAATCTAATCTTGTTGCAGTGAAATCAATTTCACAAACCACATTCAGATCTCTCCTTCAGTTTGTGGATTTAAATTGCTTCTAAAATCTCATTAACCAAACCTCTGTATGGAAAGATTCTAGCTTTGCTATGACAATAGGAGGCTGTTCCCGACCCATATACACCCTTCACAATCATTTTCACACCTCATGCTGCAGAGATAAAAATGCCCTATTTTTGGCAGACATGATCTGAACATTGTGATGACCTTAAATTTTGGGACAGCTTTAAAATCAGTACGTGGAGTTGCAATTTTACATTAAATAAAGTATACTAGAATCATAAAATTATGTATGCAAATGTTTTATTTAGGATGACTATTAAATTTTTAGGGATTCCTATAGGTGGTCTAACTCTACTTGTATGTTTCTTACCTTGAAGATTTCTCACGTAGCTTCTTTACAATTTCAAAGTTGATTTCTGAGTTTTTAACTTGTTCAAGGTATTAAAATTATGGGAAAATTTATGCAAACCTTGCACTTTTAAAATTAGTATATCCTCATTCTAATTGTAGAAGGCAGAGGCCTCAAAATCCAGTATACATTTAACCTTCATACATGTAACCAGGAATATAAATTTATAAAGTATTGCAGAAATTCTCTGTAGGAGGACAATTTTTTTCTAGTTAGGGCTCCCCACCCAAAGAATTTCTTGCCACATGAAAGTGTCAGCTTTAAAATATAACTGATTTGGAAGATTCAATCAGATTCAAACCAAATCTCTGTCTTCTCTTGTTTTGCTTCTGTTGGATTTGTCTGACTGCACAGACAGTCACAGTGTCTTTCCTGATAGTTTGTTGCCTCTGGTATTTATTCCTGTATTGACATGATTTAAAATTACTGAAGAAAAACCAGGTGCCTTATGCCTAGATCGAGCAAATCTACAAACCTTGAATATGAGAGATTTCCATCATGTCTTAAGATTGTACACTTGCAGCTGTATGTCAACAAGAAAAAATAGTTAGTTTTAGAATAGCAGTACTGGGTTACAAACGTGTGATTTCTAATAACTTTTTCTCCTAAAAGGTAAGAGATGATGATATTTGTACCTTTTTAAAGAGAACATAACCCTGGACCTTCCTATAAATATATTAAAAGTTCTTTGTTTATAATGATACTTTATACTTAATTAGTATAATTAAAATTGTTTAAATAGTAATAGAGCATGCAGAGGTGTTTTTGGGGAGAAGATATCAAGAACTAAAGCAAAGGCAGAAGAGTTGTGTCTATGATCTCTGCAGGAGTAGTATGTCTAAACTGAAACGACTATTTCATGAATAATTTCATAAAGTATTTTTAGTCTTTAAAATATTGCTTTGATAAATGAGTGCGGCTCAATAGAGGTGTGCACTAAGAAATAAGTTCCATTCATCTGCTCTTTCATCTTTTCTACCCAGTGTTCAGAGTCTCCTGTACGTTTCACATGCCAGGTCCTCATAGCACTTGCACATCAATTAGCTCAGTGTTTCCTGATAGTCCCTCTTGTGTTACTGCTGAGCTCCATCTTCCCATTCTTCTCTGGAAGCTGCTAATCTCAGATTTCTTCCCACACTCCTGTCACTCTGGGTCAATGTGGATCTTGGCTGTCAAGTTCTGCCTTGTCCTTCCTTGAATATTCCCTTCCAGAATGGAGCCACGGTCATTGTCTCAAGGATCTTAAGGTCCTGGTCCTTATTACAAGAATTCTAATTCTACTGCAAAGGCAGATCCTGCCTCTGACTTAAGAAACTGCCAGATGTAAATCTGTCTTAGACACTATTATTGATGAACTAGCAACAAGAGATGATGAGTCCCTTAACACTGCATTAAAAAACGGCTTCACACAGCAGAGCCAGTGGTGATGGATTACATTTCAATGCAGCATAAGTGTGTGTACAGGAATTCTAGAACTGGAGGAAGGTTTAAATGTTGTCAGAATGATTTTTGACATAGGGGTCTGGGGTTACAAAACTCACTGAGTTAAAATCCTGTGCAGGGCAAGGAGTTGGACTGGATGATCCTTCTGGGTCCTTTCTAGGAGATTCTATGATTCTATGAACAGTTAAACAAAGGATGGTGAGGAATTGTGAGGGCTGTTCTCTCTGTCCCCTCTACCTGCTCAAGAACTGAATCCTGAATATGTGCCCTGATGAATTCACACAGCTCTGGTGATAGAGGTGGTGAGAGACAAAAACATGCAGGAATGGTCAAATGATCTCCAGGTCTAACAGAGTTATCTGGTAATCCTGCAGGTTATTGCATGAACTACAGGGCTCAGTCTGAGCATGGGAGGGGCTGGGGGAAAATGGTGCTTTTAAGGGCTTATTTTACTTCTCATTATCCCTCTGTGATTTTGTTAGTAATAAACTCACTCTGTGCCTCTAAGCCAAGCCTGTTTTGCCCTTGAAGTTCTTCTTCCTGTCCTTGTCTCAATTCATGAAATAAAAAAAAAATCTCAACTTCATTAAATTTTTCTTTCCTCTGCCCAGCTGTGGCAGGGGAGGGCGAGTGAGTGACTCTCATGGGTACCTGGCATTTGGCCAGTGTCAAACCATGACACTCTTCTGTCCCTGAGCGCACTGCACACCATCACCAGCTATTTGAAAACTCTCCAATGAGAGCACCATCACCAGCACCTGCCATGTTTTGTTTCTTTTGTCTTCTTTTCCAGGATGGGAAGATCTCTTGCAATTTATGCCTTTTCCATCTAAAACTAATGACTTGTAACATTCTTGTTTTTTCCTAGGTCTGCAAATGTAAAATAGGAAGGAATTTTTTTTTCATTTTACATAAACACATGCATATTTATTAGGACACAAGTGAACCAAAAGAACAAATAAATGAGAAAACAGAAGAAGAAGGAACAATTGTTCTATCACACTGACATATGCTTTCTGCAGTCACACTATTAGCAATTGCTGTTAATAAGGGTCTCTCTGCCTGTATAGGGGCCTTACTCTGGCAGATGTAAAAGCATGAAAAACCTCAGAGATCAGAAACAAGATTCTCAGGATGATGTCCCAAACAAAGAACCAGTTTCAGGTATCTGAAATGGGGTTTTTTTCCTTTAGGACTTTCAGATCTCTACATCTATTTGAGTTAATTCATATTGATGGTCCCACATCTTCTTTCCACTGCCTAAATGAGATTTTTTACTGATATAACATTCAGAGAAGCCCATTTTATCTGTGCATATAGAATCTCTTTTGCATTTGAAAAAGTGTGCTAATGTGCACAGGATGTATTATTCATATCACGCCTGCTGTAATTTACATACCTCAGGAAAAAGTGTTCACATCCTGGGTTTTCATTTGTTGCACAGACAATACTGATAATGCTCCCTAGACTTGTGTGACTGTCTTAAAGTACAGTTTTTGGTCACCATGGAAATTTAGTGTAGCTAAATAATCTTAAAACACAGTTCACATGTCTTTATACATTTGTATAGTATTCCTTATACTTAGCAGCAATATTTCCTGAGCACTTGGCAAATGCTGTAGTAATAGTATTCACTTACTCAGAAAGAGAGAGCAAAAGGGTATCCTTTTAAGAGCAGGGACTTGCAGCAGGTACTGTAGAACTCCATACATATTTCCATAATGGATCAAAGCTTCATAGTTTGAAGGCAAAAGAATATCGGCCTTCTATCTTCCTAATTATGAATTCTGCAAATTAAATCTGAAATTTGAAATTCTAAATGAGTGTTTCCAGCTTTGATTATGAAAAATTGTGCTGCAAGAACTTGATATTTCAGAAGAACTACAAGACAATACAGCTCCATAGCCCAAATGTAGTTCCACTAGAAGCAATAAAAATTACAAGACTCAATTTTTATCTTTTAAAGTAAGTAAAGGCCAAGCAGAGACTCAAACATAGCAAATAAAGAATTGCTATCACAAACAGAAATGGAAACCAAGATAAAATACTCTTGGGCCAGAAATAATCTTCCACATTTTCTGTAGCCATATAAATAAATTCCAAAGGAGAAAACTGTCATTGCTCTTCCTCTTCCTTCTCTTTTAATTAGTGAAGGGTTCAAAGCTTCCCTTGGGCCTTAAAGTTCCATACAGGAAGATACCGGGACTCATGACAAGATTTTACTACAATGTATTCCTCACCAGAAAAGTTACTGTGCCATCAGAGGTCTCGTTTCTCTTTTCCAGTGGTGAGGTAGCTCTAAAATGCTTCGATAGACAAGGACCTTTCTCCCTTTAGGCTTAGCTCAACATCCACAGAGGATGTGCATTCCTCTCTTGCATCCCACAGGATACCTTCAGTTCACACCCTTTCCCTGGAAGTTTGTAGCAACTCTCCTGCTCTCTCAGAGGTGTGGATTCGCTGCTGCTGCCTCTCCTTATCCATCAACACTTACTTTACCTCCCAGGGAGGGTTTTGTGACTTTTTCTGCCCCTTACTGACAGTCATTTTCCTCAAGGCATGTTCATTAAAGAGGTCTCCAAACCTGCTCCTACTGCACATCAGCAGCTCTGTGGCTTCCCATTTTCTCTGTTCATGCCAGGCTTCCTCATCCCTGCCTTGCATGCCCCTCTTTTCCCATTTCCTTCCCTGCACGTGTCTTGTATGTGCCCCATGCCAACTCTGTCTGATATTCTGCGGTCAGGTTTTTAACTCTACACTTAGTTACATTTTTTCAAGGAGTATGAAACAGTGAAGTTCTGAACTCAACCCTTTTGTGAATTCAAACTAAGCCCAAAAATCCATCCTACAAGCTGCATATCTGCCACCCAAGCTGCTGCTGCTGCTTGCTGAACACTCCTCTGTTGTCTTTGTTATTCTATAGGACTTCAGAAACAATCTGGCCACTATCAATCAAATGCACTTTAAATGCAGATTTTGGTGTTCTGCTTTAGAAAACCGACTAGTATCTTTAATACCATTCTAGGCTTATCTCTTTTGCCTGAATTCCCCACTGTATTTGATGAGAGGTAGATGAGATCTGAGCCCCCTGTTTCCTGATACTATTCTTGGCTCAATAGATTCTCTTTTTGCCAAGACCTGTAAGTGTGAAACCAGATGTTCCCTGACTAGAAACTAATGTCTTTTAGCAAGAATTGTTTCAGGCAGTGATATCTAAAAAAGTGAAGAGCAAAATGTTCTCCTGCAAAGACCTTTAAACAAGAGCTCATCTAAATCAGAAATCCTTCCCCTAAACCACCTGGTCCTGCTCACTTTAAAAAGTTTCTCTTTTACACGCAGTTTTCAAGGTATCATTTATGTCATTTAAGGCTTTTCAAAGATCAGGCAGAGAGTACTGTCCTTAATAAGCGTTGACACTGAGGACAATGGATACAGACTGTTCTTGCAGCTTCCTGTGCTTGCACAGATTTGTGGGAAGGGAGCCCTTGGTCAGAAAGCAGGTGCTTGTCATTTACCAGATCCTTCTTCATTTAGGGGATGAGCCAGCTGCTAAGCAAATCCAGCTGTAAATTTAGGTCTGTGCATACTAAAAAATATTAATACAGCCTTATAGCAAGTACTTTCCAGATTTTTGCTCTGACAGAATATGTAGAAATGTCTCCTATCATTTGTTAGTCTGGCATAACTACTTACAGATATTTGTGAGTTCTTTTCAATTCCCAATCCATTCAGTGTAAAAGTTGTCACAGCCTAATTGAAGAAAATATAGGCCTCATGTGAGTTTCATTCATTGTATTACAGAAGAGTTAATTGCAACAGGGTCTTCTTGCTTTGCACCAATGACTGGAGTCTACTAATAAACTATTTAAAGCCAATACCTAAAAAGCATCAATAGAACCTTTTAATGAACCCACTCAGGTTACATTTTTCCAGTTATCTTGACAGGTGAGTAGATTTTAAGCAATTTACACTGTAATACTATAAAGGAAATGTGCTATAGCATATCTTGTAGGACTAACAATCTCAGTAAGATCAGCCTTCCCTAAGCACTGCTGTCAAATACATGCTGCTATTTTTAAAGTGTGTTTCCACATTACAGAAGAAACACGTTAAAGAGAAGCATCCAAATTTCCACGTTACAGAAGATGACCTAGGAAATTCTATTGCAATAAACAAATATTGCTCCCATTGATATAATCAAGTCCTTCTCTGGTGCAATCGTGTTATTCCAGTTTTATACCTGTTTAGCCAAAATGGGAATTGGTCTATTTGTCTTCTCCAGGCTAATGTTCCTACAAACTGCACTATGCCCCTGTATAAAGCAGGGATATTCATAGCAATTTTCATAAACACTCACTACACTGAATCATACAAATCCTTTAGAAAGTGCTGGTGTCAACTTATATTTACAGGTAATGCTGTGTTGCTGAAGTCCAGGTTTTTTCTAATCATTATTGCAAAACTGGTGAGCCAATGGAGAGCCCAAGTGATCAGTTGTTTCCACGCTGTATTTTTCCCACTGCCTATTTAAGACCATGAGGAATATTTTTGCTACAACCCCTGAATGCTTTCAAGCAACATTAAAATGAGGGTTTAAAAGCGCTTGCTCTAAAGTCCCGTATATTCAGAAGAGAAATGGTGAATACACTACTTTTTTAGAGTAAACTAAAAACTAAAGCACTAGTTTTAGTGACAGTGTAATGGCAAACAAAGGAAAAGAAATGTAGAGGAAAATAAATGACATAAAGGAAATGTGGATTTATTTCTCAAACTATCCATAAGTTCTGCCATATAGAGGCCTTGGAAGGAGCACACATTTTTGGAAATTTGAATCTAAATTATGAGAAATAGGGAAAAGTACATCTCTTGTATCTTAAATCCGTTAGCAACATCTATCCTGCCTTTCTGATCCTCTGTAGGCACTAGTTGCTATTTTGCAGGGAAGCTGGTACAGACTCTCATGCCATATTTCCATCACTGTTTTCATTTATGCAAATAAATTCTAATACTAAAGGGGAAAAATTATGTCAGCTTTAAGTTTTTCTAAGCAAGTCTGAATAACAGGCTGTTTTTATTTGTTACTTACTTGTTTTGAATTCATGCAGCACTGCTGGAAGACACATTGTCATGACATGTGAGGAGACAAACATTGTGGAGTACCAGACTGAACAAAAGCAATGAGACCTCGCAGCATCATTTGTACAACCTGGTGCAGCATCCTGCCAGCAATCTAAGGACTGAACCACCCCCAAGTTATGTCAGGGACCAGCAGAAGCAGGTGGCTCTGAATGGGATCTCACCAGACACTGACATGGTTTAGCAACAGATTTATCTTAGGGACAGGTGTTTCTGATCACCTCTAGAAGCATCTATGTTTGTCCTGGCAGAAAGTTATCAAATCATAATTTCACAGGTTCCTGAAAAGGCTTTGTATCATCCTGAAAGAATTCCTGTGGACCAAAGCATTAGTTCAGAATGAAAAAAATGACTATGATAAATGCTTCTACAGTGAAGTAGTAATGGCTTGGAATGTACTGCAGTAATGCTTTAGGTGCTTTATCTCTTTGATTCATCTGAAATCGGGCACTGAACTAACCACTACTAATTTGTGTTGTATCCTTGTGGATGTCATGTGCAATCTCATGAGACTTCTACTGCAGCTAAGCAGTAATTTAGCTAATGACTAGAAAGAATGTCTTAGCCTAGTGAAATAATTTCATATTCATCATAATAATACAAATCTTAATGGAGTCATGTGATATTACTGTCACTGTCATATATATTGATGCAAAAGTTCCATTAAATTTTTTGTTGTATCATAACATTATAAGAAATTATCAGTAGTATGGGAGTGAGATGGCATTGTAAATTGGTAGGACATATTTTTATACAGTACCTTTACACCCTGAAAAACCATAGAAGTGCTTATTTTCAGAGAACAGATGTAAAGCAGCACCTATAGGTAAACTATTAAAACAGGGTCTCTATTACACTGAGATTAAATCTGATAAAGTTTTGTGATTGTTTTATTTTTGCTAAAGGAGAAATAGAGTCCTTGGAGAAGTTATTAACCTGTTATTCAGAAAAAGCTTGAATCTCATGTCAAACCATTCAGAAATTTTTAGGTTCATATTGTAGCAAGTAACTGTAGTCCTGAGAGCTGTAGCTCAATAAAGTCTTATCTGCTCAGAGGCTAAAAAAATCCCTCCCTGAGTCATGAACAGTGAGTCTATGTCTTGGGTTAATAACCCCATCTCCTTTTTATGTTTTTACCATTTGTAAAGTTTCCCTCTCTTTGTTGTCAACAGTACAGTGACTTTGCAGTTTAGTTTTGAACTTACAAATACCAAAGCAGAGCGTGTTACCACCCATGTTCTCCTGCTCAGGCCTGGGCAACTTTGTCTCATTACAGATGACAAGCATTTGAAAACAAAATCCAATTAATTCCCAGGTAAACCACTGTGAGCTGTTAGTAATGAGTAACTGTAATTAGTGAGCAACTGGTTTAAGCATGAGAAATTCTAAGCCAAACAATTCAAAACACCACTTACTGATATGTATTAAAAGATTAGTCAGTGGAAAAATCAATTATCAAGTGCGTATAAAATTGGGTAGGAATCTGCCTGATGTACAAAGGAGAGTGCTTCACTTTAGCATCATGCCTGTTGCAGTCTCCTGACAGGTGTCCCTTGATCCTCTGCCAAGGGATATTAACTTTCCATTCCTCACCATTGACCTTACTATCTTCTGACCTCTCTATTTCTTTATACTTAACCATTTCTCCATTTATTCTCCTTCACTTTCTCCTGTTGCCAAGAAGTATCCTGTTTCTACCCTGGCTATTAATTCCCTTTCTTCTCCACCACCTCTCTAGTAGCTCATTTTTCTCTGTCCAATTATCCCCTTCATCACTGTCTTGCCACAAGTAGCTACAGTCTTTCTTATTTTTGAGAATATGCCACCTTGGCAAGCCCGAGAAAGATCAGGGCTGTGATATTTCTCATTTTCTTCTTCATTGATTGCAGAGGAGTTGAAGTTGCTGAGACCAGGGATTCCTTTAGCTGGAACTCAGACAGGCAGCTGCCATGACTGTTGGGATCCTGCAGGGAAGGGTTTCAGTGATGCAAGTGACAGCTCCAGCCACCGTGCCAGCACAAGTCAGTAGAGGTCATATTGGGAGGAAAAAGACAGAATTTTCCTGTTGTTGCTGAAACCCTCATTAGCCAGCCTGGCTATCAGTGCAGGCAGGCACCAGTGGCATGGAGATAGACACTGTTTACCACAGCCTGTGGACTGTTAGGGAGAGCTGCCTGCACTGCTTCCTCACTCTACTTTTCTCAACTATTACGAGCAAGGAAAAAATTGTCTGGAGGCTGCAAGAATGCAGGAGGAGAGGTAGAGGTGTCTGGCTGCAGGTCTGAGTGATTGTGGGGCTGAGTTAGGAGAGCCTGCTGGTATATGAGAGGAGAATCAGGTGGATATCAACAAACTATTGTCTCCAGGAAGAGGGGATCTGGAGCTTGAGAAGCCTTCCAAAGACTGATACTGTGAAGACATGCTGTAAGAGAGAAGCAGCAAAATCCCAGTGGGATCTGTAGCCAAAGAGTCGCAGGTTTTAAAGGTCTCTGGGTGGCTTAGGTTGTAAATCCTTGTCAAAAGGATAAAAAAGACATGTCAGAAGAATGATCCAAACAGCATTTGTGTGCTAAAGAGAGCCATGTGATGCCATGGGTTACAAGAGCACCCAGAGACACCAGCCAGAACAGTGCAGTGCATCCCTGTGCACGGTGCTGCAAGTGCTGCTTGCTCTGAAGAGTTCCCGTGCTGCTCTTCAAGGGCAGAGATGAGCACCGCAAACCCTGCAGCTGCAGAGGTGCTAAGTGACCCTCCACAGTCACACCCCTGACAGGTGAGAGCCAGGAATAACATCTTCTCTCCCAGCCCCTCGCTCAGAGCCCTACCTGCTAGAGCAGATTTCCCAACCACAGTCACACACCTCTAATTAGTCCTGTTTCCTTGGAAACCCGCAGACCCAACTCCTGCTTTGTTGAGGCTCTCTAAGGCCAGCTCTTGGGATGACAAAAATATTCAAGGCCACCACCAGCCCATCAACGAATGTCTTTTTTTTTATTGCTCCTCTCTCCTAATTTCCTTTTTTAAGAAACATAAATGGCTCAGGAAACTCAGGTATTTTTTCCCTTGAAAAATCAAGAGAAAAAACATTTGATTGCCTTTTGCTATTGCCTTTTCTGGACAGATGATACAGACATGGTCAGTAAGACAGACCCTTTCCATAAGATTTGCCTTCTGTGGCACCTCAGTGTCAGCAGGTATCCAACATGGATGTGGTTTGTAAGCTGAAGCCAGATAAAATTTATAAAGAAAGGGCAAATCAACCCCTGCCTCCCTCATCTCAACCCCCTCTCAAATATCAAGCTTGCATAATGCTTCTGTGGATGCTACAGACAAGAAACTTGAAGAAAATCACTGCTGGCATAAAGATATGGTTTTGATTTGGCTGCATTTATTCTGCAAGTCAAACAGCTTACACTGATCTTGGCAGCACTGTAAACAAGACATTAGCTAAGTCATAAAGCCAGGATGCAAATTTTGAATGCCTTGAAACTCTCAGGACACAGGACAAGTCCTGTTCTTGATAACACACCCTAATACAGTCTATTTGAAAAATTCTAGTATATATTACCAATATGCACAAAATGTCAGTGTGTTTGGATTTAAGGCTTTTGCTTGGAGCCTGTTGTATCAAAAAATTCAAAATCAAACCTGGCACTTTAATCTTTTATAAACAGATTTTGCAGGAAATTTATTTTGATCCAGAATGTTTGCAAACTGCAGGCTTTTCAGCCATTACACAAAGTGCTGGGCACTATCATGTTCAGAGCAGTTACAAGTTGCATCTGCTTAGGATGCCAGAGGACAGGATATTTGCACTGGAATTTTACAGAAGGTAAGAAGCTATGATGAAAAAAAAATGATACTGTTCCCTTTGGTTTTCTTGCTTTTCTCCTCCTGTTTTTCAATAGGAATTGGGGCACTGTGTTACTTAACTGATCCTGACACATTGTGGGTAGCATAAACTTGCAAATTTTGCTATTCCAGGCAAATTTTACAGGCAGAAGAGAGTCAAATACAGCATCTGAGAAGTGAGTGCTTGAGATTATTTTCAGGAGCAGCATCCTCATGTTCACGGCCTGTGCCTTCAGATAAGTTACCTGGAGCAGAAAGCAGAGGCAGAGCAGAATGAACAAACTGTACTGAATTGAGGGTGCTGCTAATAGGGTGTGAAGGTCTGGAATAAAATTTCCAGCATAGTTGTTACACGTACGTGTAACCTGTAACAGTAGCAGTAGTAGCAGAATCCTTGCAGCTACTGAATAAATACCAGGCTGGAATATTTTTCTTTTTTTCCCTTGACTTTTTTTCTTTTTTTCCCCAATAAGGTATGCTTCAGATTACAGATTTCCTTTTGGGAAGGACCATCTTTCATTTTGATGTTCCTTTGACCACTGCATTAGAGAGTCTCTGCATTTATTTAAATAGCAGGCAACGACAGTCAGCCCTGTCTATTCCATTTGTAAGTCACTAATTATTAAATAATTATTTTCCTTATTTCTATTCAAGATATCACTAGGCAAGGGTACACACCAGTTATGTTCTTATCTTTTTCCTGTTTTCCCTCTCACTCTCTGCTTTGCAGACACACCACCATCCCTGCACAGCACTGCAGACTCAGCAGTGGCTTTAAACAACCAGGCAGGCATTGAGAAGGTGGAATTCCATCTGGCCAGGCTGTTTCACACTGACACCTCCTAAAAGATGCAATAACCAAGAAAAGAACAGCTAAAGTAGCTGAAGACATGTTTCATTTTCACTTAAGACAGCACAGATATTTAAATCATATTATTTATCTGCTCTGCCCCCTTATACCCCACATGAGAGAGAGAGAGAGGCAAAATCCCCCTCCTTGATAGGAGTGCTGAAGGTAGTGATGAAGATGCATGTGAGGAGAAGGTTTATCTCTGGTATTTCTGTTAGGCTTTTTGCCAAGACATGACTTTCAGCATGACAAATTTCTTATATAAATACATATTCTGTCTCACACAGTTGTCTTCCAGAAATGGAACTGACTATGTACCCAAACCCAGCATTTCAGCATGTATGCACACCACAACTCTGAATCACATCACTACAACGTTACCCAGACAAACAGACTATTATTGTATAAGCATTCAGGTAACAGCCCCCTGAAACACAGCAAAATTGGTATCAAACTAATTGTTATAATGTGAGTGTGCATTAAACAGGAAATTGGAAAAGTACTTCAACATGCATTTCTATTTATTCTGTAGGCAGACAAGAGAGCCCAAGGGGTGAGCAAAACTTGTATTTTCTAGTCCAACACACATTTATATTAGGCAGAAAGAAAGATTGAAAAGGAATAAATGGCAGAGGGAGAAAATGGCTGAGTAATGGAAAGTAATGCTTAAAGCAGACAGGTAAGAAAAGAAACAGACGAATGACAAAGCAAGAAAACAAATCAAGACAGGAAAAGAGGGAAGAAAGATGAGCAAAGAAGAGAAGCAGTCTCATGGCATCATCACCTGCCTTAATACCCTCTTAGGAAGACTGGCCTGAAAGAACAATCAAAATTTCCCATGGAGTTATGCCATGAGAAATGAAACTGAGATGTTCACTTTCACCCCCTGTCCCAGTATCCACTATCAACTTTGCACGTTTGATTAACGTGTATTGACAAATGTCCCTTTGGGATAGGGAGGTATCACCCTCCAGTCTCCAAAGTAACACACAATGAGACTAAGCAGCTTGTTACAGGTCATACAGGACATCTGTGACAAAGCTGGAAACTGGCCCAGTCTCCTGGGTTCCAGTCTAATGCTTTAACAAAGAGATCAGTCGTGGGGGAAGCATATCAGCTTGGGGACAGCAGTCACAGCATTACACACTCCAGTGCACAGGAAAGACATACATTTCTAGAAGGTTGTTTTGCTAATGTCTGCACATCCCTAAATCAAGCAACCTTTTTCTGAAACATCTAGAGTTAAAATTTTCCAAACTTGCCATGCTCCTTCACAGGTGCTGAAGCCAATGGGGGAGATGTGGATTTGGCAGGCAGTGTAACAACTTTGTCCAACATGAAGCACCGGCCCAGGTGCAGTGACATCCTGGCTGAGCTCCTGCAGTGTGAGAGGGACAGGATGAGCTCTTGTCACAGGCTGTGCCCAGGGCTGAGCCTGCCTTCTGCTACTCCCATAATTACCCTTGCAGTAGACTTCCCTTATTCTTGTGAAAGTGGGCTCACATCCTTGACTCTGAACTCTTCTCTCCTGTAAGGCTGAATCACAGCAATTGCTGATGGACTGGTTTCTCAGGGACCATCTTCAGGATCTGGCTCAAACCAAACATCAAAGGTTTGGAAAATCACCGAGACTTTTCCAAATTCTTCAAAGCTAGAGCTTTCCCCTCTCACCATCATCAAGCTTTTGTTCTCCCCAAATGATTTCTCTGCTTTAAACAGCAATGCCCCTTCCTCTATTGTGCTGTTCTCTTGGGGAAAACAGGCAGATTCCTGCTTTTTCATGTAACTGGGTTTCATCCATGGACAGATCTGTAAGCACGGGGTGCCTTATTCGTCAGTTCATGTACTGTCTTCTACAACTGATCCCACTACTGCACACTCTATGTGGCCCCTTGCTGGGGCAAAGCCTCCAGTCTGAATGAAGAGCCAGACCTTCAGGCATCACACCAGGTGTTTTGGAGGGACTGAATTATTGCCTACAGCTGCTATACAGCTACTACAAATAAGGTGGTTCATCTTACTCTGAATGAACTGTTTTGAACAAAAACCAGTTTCAGTCTGCAAAGGAAGAGGCTCCCTTAGACTGACACCTGTTCAAATTGTTTGCCAGAGGGGGATAATGAAAGAAGGGAAGGACCATGATGCTTCATTTTGATTAAGGAAGTGGTACATACAGTGAGATAAGTTGTAGTGAGGGTGGACTTCGTTACCAGAATGTAGGAGACAAATAATTTGAATGTAGACTTTTCAGTATCTGTTTCTGGAAAGGGGATATAAATGCCTTTCATGTTTTTCATGAAATATACTGCCTAAATTTTGATGAATCCCTACTATTCATGCTACCAAATCCTCAGTCTTATCACAAACCATCCCAGGGCTCTACAGTTTTAAACAACTTGATGGCAGAATTCATAAATGCACAGCAATTGTGCAGTGATAACTTACAGGAGAAATTTTCAGATTTCACAATAGTCAGACTGATTTTTTTTTTTTTAGTTTGTTTTGGTTTTAGAAAGCAGTGTTTCAGGGAGGAAAGCCTCAGAGCAAGTAAAGGTGCAGGGAAACTGAATCTGAACTGTAGTCTGCCAGCCAATGATTCTCACTGGCACTCAAGTTTATACAAACCTCTCCCTCTATTCCACAGTAAAATCTGGTGACACAGGTTTAAAGACAAGCCAGTATTAGAGCCAGCCAACAGTTTGTAGCAACCCTGTGCCTTTACCCAAAGAATATCTAGCTAGCTATGACTTATCTCATTTGGGAGTGATATGATCTGTTATTTTAGTCTGCAGTTAAGAACAACAGCAACTAAAGAAATAGAAAGTAGGCAAGAAACCAGATTTATATTGAGATCACTGTAGCAACAAGAGCACATTTCCAAATACCCGGAGCCAAATAGCAGTTGGTACTTCAGGAGATAGGATTTTGTCCCAGTGAATGCTGGCATTGTGTCAAACCACAGAAAAGTGCTGTGGTAGATAGGGAAAAAATACCTCTCCCTGAGAACAGTAACCTTGTCTCATTCTGCATTTATGAATTCCTTCTCTTTGCCAAGAGGGAGGAACTCTTGTCACCCTAAGAACCCTTCCCACCCTAAAACCTAGCAGTGGCTTTACATAAATTGTTCACTTTCTTCATTTCTCTCCATCAAACATAAAAGGAAAATCAAGTACTTTAAACCAGGCCAGATTGGTTTAGCTTTTTTTCCTAACATTAGTCAAAATAAATATCCCTCAGGAAATAGTTCTGGCATGTAACTGAACAGCTTAGTTAATTTTTTTCCTCCTAATATGGATGTAATTATGGACAATACAGTATGTTCTTATTGCAATCATTGTGATAGAACTGCATTTGCACAGTAAGCTGCTCTGTGACAGATTTTCTTGGATTGCAGCTGCAGTGAGTGTCTTCTTGCTTAAAAAAATTACCATTCAAATAATTTCTAATACTGGCTCTTGACCCAGAAGCATTTAAAGAAACTGACTGCGACCAAAACTTCTAGCTGCTGGAATGTGAAAACCCTGAAAAGATAAAAAAATAAAAATAAAGGAATTTCATGTTCCTTCTCCCCTAGGCCGTGGTTTAACTGTGGATGTGTGCTCATGGAGCTGTGTGGTCACAGAAAATAGCAGACAGAGATTATAACCACCCCTCAATCCAAGCTGAAATTAGACTTGAGGAAATTTTTGGCTGTAGCTGTGTTTCTACCTCTTTTTAGTACTTGTCAGGATATGGCACTTAAAATAGTTTTATTGCATGAGTGATCTGTTCTGCATGGATCTGGATATGCTTCCTCCACTGTGTGATGTCTTCACCTTGTGAATGCCTCCTCTTTAGTTTCCAAACATACAGATGGTAGCTAAAAGGTACAGAACTTTGACAACAATATTTTTGGCTAATAGCTCAGTCAGTAATGAATTTTACCCTTTCAGTGTATAACATTTCAAGTTGTCATTTCAGTAAAAGACGTGTGGAAAATTGAGGAAGTGTTTAGGACTCAGTTCTTGTTGGATGAATGAGTCCTGTGATAAACCGTGTTATACCCATGATTCCATTACCTGTGTTAAGCCCTCATGGCAGGTGAGAAGCTGAGCTTGGAAGAGTTGCATGATTCTCTCTGACATCAGCAATCCTGCAAGGCAGCCAGCCCAGTGGAAGATGAAGAGTGTGAGATGGCATCTGGTTCAATGCTTCTGCTTTCTCATACCTTCATCTCTGGCAGCAAGGCAGCTCAGGCTCTCACTGCTGAAATGAGTCACAGCCGGGGAATGACCCTTGTATACAGAGGGTTTCAGTCTGGCCCCAGAAGAAACTGTTGTTTGAATCTCAATGTTTTGGCTGCTTGTCAGATGACAAGGCCTAGGAGGAATGAGGTCAGAGCAGCTGTGGCTGAGTTGTGTCATGATTTCGCAACAAGTCCCAGCTGATGGATAAGGAACCATGAAAACAGCCAGACCTTGTCCATCTCCTTCTCTGAGGTGTGACTCCACTTTGCACTTCAATCTGAGCCCAGTGACTGGTAAGCTCCTGCTGGAGCTGTCTTCACTGGCAGCAGGAGTAAGGGAATCTCAAGGCAGAGGCATAAGTCCTCACCTCAGCTATGCTGTTGGGTATGATGGAGTATTTTCTTTCAATAAGCATTGCCATATGGAAGTCATGGCTCCCCAACCTGTGGCAGTTTCTCTGCTATAATTGCCAGAGGGCATGAGAAACAAAGCCTTCTCCTCTTTTTGTTTTCCAGTTCTACCTTCATGAAAGGACTAACAGGATACAGAGGGTTGTTATGTCCAAGGCCTTGATCTCTTGGGCATGTGAATTGCTCACCTCCAGAAACTAATGCAGAATCATTTTGAAAGTAGTTTGATTGCCCTCCCCCTTCTAACAGACTAAGACAGACTTTTGAGAATCTAATGTAGTGACTCAAATATCTTTTAGCAGTCTTAATTTGCAGATGCTAAAGGTACTTCCAATGTCAATACCAATGACTCCTCCATTATACACGGTACATGGAAATAGCAAGGTCTGTTCTATTTCTCCCTGTTCACCCAAGCTCATTTAGTCCAGAGTTTCATGAATTCTGATTTTTCATTAAATGCAGTGATGATGGCTTTAGGCTTCTGCTTCAGACTGATGAGCAGTATGTGAACCCTTGAGCAAAGGTTAAAGCCTTGCAGTCTGAGGTGGGAGCTGGTAAATCACCCCAAACTGTGGAAGCAGCAGGGACTGTCGGGGCTGTGGGACACTGACCAGGCCTGGCCTCAGGTCCAGCTGACTGAACCAACATGGGAAACTGCTGTCTGTGATGTGAGAATTGCTGGATGTGACAGATAACAATGACAGAAGCTGACAGGAGCTACCGACAGAATCATGAGGAATGGCTGAGTTTCACTGGTGGTTCAGAGGCAGTGATGAGAGAGAGGGACAAACCTCCCTGAAAGGGAGTTCTGAGACCCTGGGTAATCCCACCAGCAGCTTGATATCCACATCAGCCACAGGATATAAAGCTGAGATTAACTGTGCCACTAATGGAGGCAGGAATACTGACTGGGCTATGGATGCAGTAAAAAGGGAACAAATAGCAAAAAAGTAAATGAGGCTGGGTTTTTTATCTGGAAGGCACTGGAGGAGAAAGAGAGGGGTAATGATGGTGAAAGAAAACAGCAAGAGGTGAAAAATAAGGTAACAAGATATTTAAAAGGTGTCATTGTGGTTATCCAAGGGCACTTGCCAGGCCCCCCTGCACTTCCTCCCTGCAAATACAGCAGGACAACAAACCTATTGTCCTTCCCACACCACAGGTGTCCAGCGTGCTTCCATGGCCTGGTGGACCATGGGACAGGGTGGATGCCTTCCATGCAGGCCAGGGTACAGCCAGGGTGGCTGTCTTGAGCATCATGGTGTCAACTGAGTTCATTCCCATTTCAGGCCTGAGAGCATCATAACAACATCCTCTAGGGAATAAGGCAAAACAGAGGTGAGCCCTGCACTGGAGACAGGCAGGCAGCTGTGGGGAGAGGCAGAATTTCAGGATTCAGTCCCTTCAGAAAATGGGAGCTGAGCACTGGGGGTGAGTGAGAGAGCCAAGGACTAAACTGTGGGGTTATGAAGTGGCAGAGGAGAATTGTCACAACTTTGCCCCTCCTTAAGAATTAATGGCTGTAACTGCAGTTTTTGCAAGCCAGACCTTGTTGGAATCTTTCAGGCAAGCTTTGAGAATTAAATGTGAATTTAGTTCCTTCCAGGATTTTACAATTCTTCTGATCCCATCTGGACTAAGGCTGACTCTACATAGCAGTTTATTGAACTGAATCTCTGTATTGTCTCCACTTACTGAGCTTTAGTTCAACTCATGGAGAGCCCTCAGGGAAAACCAAATTGGATTCTCTTCAGTTAACACCAAAAAGGGACTTAATTGAGGGGCAGCTGGGAAGGTTTCACAGTTTCCTTTTACAGGCAATTAAACCTTTTTGTCCAAAAGTGTCACGTAAGCTGCACAATTCTTTTCTGGTCTTTTTTTTGTCTGTCAGACATTTTTCTTAGGTGGTTTTGCTTCTTGTGTGAGGGATGCTCATCTTCTGAGTCACTGAATTCCTCTGTGCACCTCCATCTTTCCTTCTCATCCCACTGCAAAGGTTCAAAGAGCAATGGTATGAATCTGTAAAGCTGCAAGGTAGTTGAAATAATGACACTGAAAAACTTTAGAGCAGATGTGCAAGGAGATCACAGAGAATATGGGAGAGCATAAATGTAAAACACCAGAATTCTTCTATTTTTTTATCCAGATAAATTTGTTATATGAATCAATGTAAAAAGCAAGATTTGTACAGTGACATTCCTCTAAAAATGCTATAGATCATCCCTGAGGGCAGAGTGTCTCAAATTTTTTTCATATTCTTTTCTCCCTCTTTATTGCACAGAATAAATATATGGGCCTTCTCAACTGAAAAATTTCTCAATCATGATGTCAGGGGAGTCTTTCTTCAGAAATATGCCACAATTCTGCAGTGTCTGTTACTCTAAAAATGTAAACAAAGTAAACTTGTTAGTTTTAAATTTTGTCAACTTCTGCTTCAGACACGACTGAGGAAACACAGCTCTTTATTAAGCAGGTATTTCTTTCTCTGACCCCACATTGAAATAAACAGTCAATAATGTATTTTAATTTAGTTTAATGTAGTTTTTATTTCATGTTATTGTTTTCTATCCATTTCCCTGGGTTAGATTAAGCCTCCCTGAATGAAATTAGAACTATTTCCCCAACTTTGAGTGCAACAAGAGAATCTTAGTCACTTACTGGATTCTTAGGTACTGGAATTCCCAGCAGTAGAACCACAGAACCCACAAAGATAAAACCCAGAGGGTTTGAAATTGATCCTTTTCATGTCCAGCAAGTCCAGAATGGCCATGCAGCACTGAGTCAAGGGGTCTGGGGCACCAGCCTCATTTCACATGCACTGCACCACGCCAGGCTGTGTCTTTCTCAGTCATAAACATAAAGGAGAAATCTGGGAGCCCTGCAAAGACCTTGCAGACCATGTCTAGAACAAGCTACAGCAGAGGGAGATGGGCATATGGGGGACTACAAGATAGAAGGTGCACACCTGCAGTACTTACTGAGTGGGGCCTGATAGACTGGTTGAGAAATGGTGGTGATGAAATGAAACCTTTCCTTAAAAGATCAACTAGAGTGTAATCCAGCTTAGAAAGTCAGAGCTCCACTGAAGAATAAACTCTTTGTGTGGTCAAGGAAGACAAGCAGAGTAGCTGGAGGAGCCTAAATATGAAAGGAAACCTATCACTGAACCTTTTAAATGACAAAAGAATTTACAAAGAAAAGAATCATGACTAAGCAGAAAGCATGGACTGTGTGCTGTGAGCAAACCAAAAGCACAAAAATATTTTCACAGTGAAAACTCTTGAGTGGGTATCTGCCCTTTAGTGACTAATACTGATTGCTGTGCTCTGGTAACATGTAATTTGCTGGATCAACTCTTGGTTGGCAAAACTGGAATGAAGGTAGAAAGAATGTTTCCTCTTGATATATCCAGCAGCTGAAAGCTCTCAGAAAATTTAGAAACACAGGATTATTTCTTCTGAAGAAATAGATAAGAACATTGCAAAAAATAGACTGAGAAGCCAATACTTCTGTTTGTATTACATGTTTTTGAATCCAGAGAGAAGAAGGATTTTTTGGTGGCAGTGGTTTTTTGGGGTCTTTTCTTTTTGCTTTTTTTGCTTTCTTTTTGAGTGGAAATCTTCCACTAATCCTTTGTGTTAGAAACAGAAAAAGGTGAAGCAAATTTATCAACAAATCTGGTACACAGAAAAAAACCCCCCACATGTAATTCTAATCACTGTCTGATTCCTGAGAGATAAGTGATTCCTTGCCTCTGTCTCTTCTTGCAGTCTGAGACTCTTTAAAAAGCATCTGATTGATCACACTGACACATTTAAAATCTATCTCTCCACAGAAGAGATTTGCAACAGAAGGAGAGGGATTTTAATCTAACACATGATCTCATGTTCTCTGAGCACATCCCACAAAGCAGCCAGCTGGGGGAAAAGGGGGACAACTCAGCATTCCACAGGTTGGGGGTCCCCTCTCAGCCCCACAGGCACAGCAGGCAGGACCCCAACCACCACAGCACACACAGAAATAATGACTGAACTCCATCAACCCAGACCAGCTGGGATATATATGAGAGATACATACATGTATATATATATACATATATATATATGAGATACAGATCAAAAAGATGCCAGTCCCATGTAGCAGCCAGAAAAATGATTCTGCTTTGGACACTGGAGTTCTAAAACCATTTAGGAGAGGCCAGACCCTCATCTGAAATAATTTCTCATGGTTTCTCATGCCATGGTTCTCCTGTTTTGAATTTACAAAACCTTTTAAAAATACTCATTAGGATTCATTCTTTCAGCCCTTCCTGGCAAAAGGCTAAAAATGAGCCAAGCTGGAGGAGATGTGGGTGGGAGAAACTCATGTGCTGGGAATTGCAGCTGTAGCTTCAGTGGACCTGTGAAGCTGCGGGACCTGGGCAGTGCTTCCACTCAGCCAGAGATGACAGGAAACCATCTCTGTGTACTGTGGCCTTGTCAAGCTTCCTAACTGTTAGGTTTCTTAAAAGAATTTTTCTGCCTGGAGTAACTGTCCCTGTTTCAGTCTGATTCACAACTCCATTGCTACAGTTTTATGCTGATATAACCCTTCTGAAAATCAATCAGCCAGACTGGTGCTGGTATAAAACTGGAGTGATGCAGTGGTGAATCAGACCCATGGTTACAAAACAGTGTTTGTAGGAAATTATATAACTGGATTGGGAATATTTTGAAGAAGTTAATCACTAAAAGAAAAAAAAAACAAAACAACCCAGATATGATTATGTTTAAACTTTCCTGACAACAGAACCCTAAATAAATTGCCCATTTCTTAATCACACACCAATCTATTTTGAAAAAGAGCTAGTTTCATCATAAAGTTGAACAAACCCAGAATAGATGAAGAAGTACTACTCTGCCTGGTTTATATTGACAAAACAGCTGGTATTCTCTCATACTGGAAGGCAATGCTTTGCCCTTGCAGCAAATTTAAGAGGGAGAATCAACATTTTCCTGAGTAAGTGAGGATACAAAATGCATCAGGAGGAGGCTTAGTGCTGAGTTGAGCTAGTTGTAATGAAATAAACACCCATTTTGTGTCTCTGAGATAGGACCTACTTTGTATGACTGAATTGAAAACTGATATCCTGCTTCATGTCTTCTACTCCATCCTTCTGGCTCTCTCTTAGCAACAGGTGCTGACCACCAGCAGAATTCAATCTGCAGCACTCTCTGCCCTCTCAAGTAAAAACTGGGGCAGGATTTAGTTCAAATCCTTTTGTACAAGAGAGCATTTGCTGCCTGATCTACACACATGGGAGGATGTTCATCACATCAGTCAGTACTGCTGAGCAGAAGTCCAATCTAGCTGCCTGCTAAAAGTCACCAGTCATCAGCTCAAAAGCTTTATCTATTCAAAATGAGATCAAAGAGAGGGTAGATGTATTCCTGTATTAGGCACGACTAAAATGATGACAGCATATGTACTTTGGCACAGCATGTGTCCCAGAGCCCAGCTTTTTCCTTCAGGATAGGTCTGTCCTCCCACATGTGGGTATCTCAGGACACTGCAACATTCCAGCACAGCAGTAGTGGTTATTTGTGCCCTATACAGCTACTGTGTCTTCATGTATTACAAGGGGTTTTTTTTTTGCATTGCACTATTGAAAGATCTCAAACATCTGTGTGGTTTCAGTATTTGCTGCTTTTTCAAACCGAAACCCCAAATCTGAATCTCTGCACAGCCCTTGTGCTGTGGCTGCACTTTACCAAAGGTGCATGATCCATGTTCAGTCACTCCCAAACCGACAAGAAGTGACAAGTTTTGCTTTCCTATTATCTTGACAATCACTTTTTCATCTTCATTAGGTACTTTTTAGTCATAAATCCTGCAACACCCAGAAAGTGCTTCTCTTATTAACTCCTTGTGAATGCCCACAGTAATTTTCTCAGCTGTCTTAACCTATGATGAAGTCAAAGAGGGGGTTTTGTTCTTTTTGCCATAAAAAATGAATTCTCTGCTTTAGGCTTGGAAGTGAACATGGAACTCTTGCTCACTGAACCCTTCAATATCACAGCTAAGGTACTTTTGAGGTAACTTGAAAGTAGTAAAAGATTGGTTTAAACCATTAAATTTAGTACTTCCTTTTTACACAGAAAATAGGAATTTCCTGGAGTATGCTGCCACAGGGGGTTGCAGATAGATATATTTTTATCAAAGATTCAGGAAAGGATTATACAAATTCATGGACATCAGGTCAGAAAAAAGACATGAAAAGGATTAGACAGCATTGCATTCTGAAATATCCCTAATATAACCATAATGGATGCTAGAAGAGAATGACAGGAACAAAAAGCCTTCTCTTGTTATTTGTTGGAGATAAATTCCTGGGTTAAGTGGGCTGTTGGGCTGACTCTTTAGGGCATTTTTTCTGTTTTTACAGGATGTGTGTACTTTCACCAGACCCATTCTCAATATGAGCACACACCATGAACTTTGGACTTACAAGCCTTCGTCCCAAAAAATGTCAGAATAAAAGCCTGTATTAGCTTTAAATACAGTGAGACTTTGTCTCACCTTCTTTGCTAAACTTCAGCCCAAGCATTTCACTCTAAGCTGGATTTCTTGCTTTTTATTCCATGAGTACAATATCCAGGCTACTGCTTGTACTGCTGTCTGAAAGGAAGTGTGTTTCCCACCCACTTGGCCTTTGTACTGTGTTCTGTTCTCATTTGCAGTCAGTTTTTAAAAGATTTCTTTTTTCTTTCTTTTTTATAAATTCCTATTCTTTGTCCTGCCTGATGTCCGTGCTTCTCAAATCCGCTGATATACTCAGAAAGTACTTTAGAAATCAATATATAGTGGTTGCTGCAGAAACTGGCTAAGTTGTTTGTAAAACATCATCTGGGACCAGGCATGGAAAGACAGGGCTTTTGTCAAGCATAGTCTCTTATTATTGATTGTCCTCAGATCAAAGTAAATATGTTGTAAGATGTACTAAAATACAAGATGATTTCCAGCTGCTGGGAGAAGAAGAGTCCCTAAACCCTTGAGAGGGAAATGTGAAGGTCAGGAGCTGAAGACTGGTCTGGTGGGTGGCATGCAAACATGCAGAAACTGGTCTTTCCAAAATTATTTCTGCCATTGCTAATGAATGCATCATTTCACTAGTTCTAAAACTGGCCTAATGTACTAATAAATGCTTGCTTACTTGGAATGCTTGCCTTTCATTCTTGCAGGACCTAATGATTTTAATTCATTCCCTCATTTGCCCTTTTCTTCCTTCTCTCTGAATAGACATGGGAGGAGTCCCTGCATATTAATCTTGTTAAGTGTGCTGGAGCTGATGGTCTAAAATCTAAACTGCTTGATTTAGCTGCCAGAGGTATGTTTCCTCTTTATTTAATCTCTCTCTGGAGACTGATGAACTGCTCTGAAAACACAACAAGGTCATACCTTTGCATAAGAGTGAAAGCAAATTAAATATGACCTTTTACAGATTTAGTTCATGATTTCTTGTAATTCCTAAATCCCATGGAAAAAACAGTAAATTTCTCAGAGAAGCATGTTTTGGAGTTTTTGGGTTGCTTTTGTTTTTCTTTTTTGACTCAGTGAGTTTTTTTTATTACTTAAGATATTAAATCTTTCCTCTGTGGTATATATGTCACAAGTATCCTGCCACTTGTTGGCTGTGGCTGTCATCCCAGGGTAATAGTCTGCAGCTGTTTTTAATAACTCACAGCTGAAATCCTCAATATGTTAAATCACCAACTCCTTTTATGAGAAAACACTCAAAAAATGCAAGCAACACTTACTCATTGTTACAACTAATAATTCAGTATTCACACACATTGCACTCCATATCAACATCACCATGTTTCAGGTCTGCTTTGAAGGAAAGGAACAAGTGTTTGTTACACGATCAATTCTAGGATGGCTCATTCTTGAGAATAATTTATCCCATGGTGAAGAACTGTGGATGTGCTCAGAAGTTTGCCATGATGCCCAAGCTGAAACAATAAAAAAATTCTTGTATCCCTTGCCTCCCTGCCTCCCTTCAAAAAAAAAAAAGCACATTTTTCAAGACCCAAACAAGACATTACTTTGGAGTGGGATCCTGCTTCATTTACTCTGTCTATGACTTCTTTATATTCACTCAATTTTATTGTTTCCTTCGTATAATGGTACTGAAACACCTCTTTGTTTTGACTGATTGTAGCAGCAGGGGACAAAATTAAAATCTTTCTTTCATATATGTGCATATATTTACATGTACACTTTTATGTGTCCATGTATATGAGCTTATATCCATGTATATGACAATGTACAAAATCCCCAAGTGGACAGGAAAAATCTAGGCACAGATGTAGTGTTGGAAGCCACTACACAGGGGTAACTATATAATTCCTAGTGAGTTTGTCAGATAGAAAAGCCCCTTCATCTTTCTTTTTTGCTCTAAATGTAAATAATATGAATAATAGGAGACAACCTGTCCTGCTGCTTATTCTCCCCACTAACTACAAGGTTGATACTCTGCACAAAAGCATTCTTCAAAAGAGAGTCACTTTCTTTCAATTCATCCTGTTGTGAACTATATCTCTTTCTTCAACAAGGAAAAAAATATTCTGTAAGTGCAAATGTGTGTTTATTATATGAGTTCTACAAGAAGGCTGTTTTATATGTGTAGTGATACAACCAGCCCACCCTTTCCCATCCTTGTCCCCTTGGCCTGCAGGCACAGGGGGCAGGTGAGTGTTTACTGTGTTGGCAGCTAATAGACAGAGCCATTATGCAGCTCTCTTGGATGGTTAATGGGGAATATTATCCAAAATTGACCTTGTTTAGACATTGAGTGCCTTTGGCCTCACTTCAAGACACTTAACATGAACAAGTATCTGATTATATGGGCTTTTAAAAGACTGTATTGCTTAAGCAATATCTCACTGCAAGAAGCTCGAGTGTGCACCAGAGCTTTCCTTTCAAAAGGTTGCATGAAGTATAACTTCATGTCATTTAGTTCATATTTTTCAGACTGATGAGAAATGAGGCCCAGGAATTTAGACCCCCATAAGTGCATTTCAATCTACTGCAGAAAGAGCTACTCAGTGTCTCTGTTTCACATTATTGCCCAATTCTCTTAGCACATCAGCAGGTTGTATCTTATTGGCAGACACGCTGTGCTGAAATTTCAGATTGTGCAAAGGTTTGGACAAAACCAGAGATGAGACCACAGAAAGGCTGTGCACTGTCTCAGGTACATTTTGTATCTTTTTCTGGAGGCACAAGTACCTGCTGTCAGCTATACATTCTCATGGGGCTCTGTTTTGTAGACACAGGAATTACCAAGCAAGCTGTTTGAACAGCTTGTTTCAGGACTCATATTCAGATATCTAAATAAAGTGGCTATTTTTAGATGAGACTCATGACAAAAGAGAGGATGATAATAATTCTTGTATATTATAATTTCACCTGTCTTAACTAAACAAAGCTGTATCAGGGCTGTCAGTAACTGGGACACATTAGGCTGATAGAAGTTATTATTACTTTTAAAACACAAATATGCAAACAATAGATTACATTTTCTCTACAGTGTGTGATTATCAATAGTGGCAGGTGAGATGGTGCTAAGTATGGTGAAAGTACATGTATTTAGACCATTGATGGAAAGCAGAAATCTGAATATTCCTCATAGCTAAAGTGCAAGCCCAGACTTCTCCTATTGGAATATTGAAATCACCCCAGAACATAGTTACTTTATAAATCAAAAGCCTGAAAAATGTTATTCTGAGGGCCAAAATAAAAAGAGAAGCTCCTAGACTTTCGGCTTACCAAATGGAGATTCCAGATTTTTAGAAATGCATATAGACATGCTTGAATTCCTCTACTGCAGGGAAATAGATGAAGTACATGGTGCCTATGTTCTTCCAGCAGTGTGCTTCACCTGGGATAAGCTACAAGTCTCAGCTGCCCCATCACTCTTTTCTGTCAGGTGTTGCCTTGCCCCTCTGTAACGTTTTGGTTTCAGTCTCAAGCTATATGGATTTATTGAATTGTACTTTTCCTGTGACACAGCTTCCTTGGGCTTAGTAGATTTTCTGGCTCTTGCCAGAACATGAGTGATCTGGGGGTAACATAACCTCAAGAACCTCTCTTACTTTAAAAGACCGGCATATCCCATTGCAGACATGGTCACATCTTCCTAATAATTAATGATTTTTGAAATAAAAATTTATTCACCTTTCCAGGCTATTACAAATACTGTTCATAAAGTCTCCAATAACGAGCTAATTTCCATTTCTCTAACCACATACAGTATTTGACTGCAGGATGGTCAGAATCTAAGTAATAAGAAAAATATTGGGCAGAAGAAATATCCACCATGCCTGGTACATGAAGAGCTAAAGGCAGATAAATTGTTCAATCTAAGGACTATGACAAAACTGATAATTGAAAGTGGACTTTCCAAATCCCAGGCCTGTGCCTTAAACAAAATTGCTGCCTTCTTCCAAAATATCAGTGCTTCATTTCAGTTTTATCTCAGGATTCCATATCAGGAAGGTGAAGCAGCTTTCACATACTTGTACTGAAAACAAATTTATGACACAGCAAGATCAAGTTTTTTAACCCCATTGTTGCAGTTTTCATTTCTTCCATCATTTTTTGAAAAGAATTAAACTGCCTGATTGTGTCAGTCATCAATAAAATACTTACTAATGGCCCCTCCAGTGCCCCTCTACTCATGTGCTGTGCTAAAGTACATGCAAGAGAAATATGACACAATGCCACATACAGACCCAGCAAAGAGCCATTACTCTTGTCTCTACCAGGCATTTAGAAAGGAGTGAAAAAAGAGGGAAATTGTGACTTATTAACTCAACAGTATTTACAACACCACGAGCTCTAGTAGACGAAGAATTGCAATCATTACCCGGGAACCTAACAGCCCATGAAACCAGGAGCCAAGGTTAAACAGGCTGTCTAAACAACAGGGTTTTATTGTCTAGTACATCAGATTTGCTCAAAGAATAGGAGTCCAGTTTATGTGAATTATTTGTTCATCAAAAGGCAGTTGCTAGCAGAGCATGGGGTGCATAACTCCCAGTGCAACCCATACAGATAAACATCTACTCTGCCTTTTGGGGACAATTTAAGTGCCTGCTGAAACATACACTCAGGCTCTGGGGAGACTAAATTATTCCAATTCATTTCACATGTTCCACCAATAGCAATTTTATTTCATTAAGAGTGTGGACAGACCCTAGAGATCTGAAATGAACTTCAGTTATAGCTCAAGGTGTTCTTCAAAACTTGCACTTAAAAGGGGACACAAAAAAAGGGAAGAAATTAGGTACAAGGTAGGAATTAGGCTAAAGAAAGAAACAATGCTTTTGACAACAAAAATACCTACATCAAACAGAATTTGTGCAGAATGATAGAAAATTGTAACATGCCTATCATATAATATGAGAAAGGATCAACTGTGCAAGGTACCACACAGTTTTTAAATATCAAATTCCTCCCTGTAGCATTTTTATCTTCATTTGTTGGCTTTTTCTGTCTCCATCCATACCCTAGTCTCTGAGGGCCAGACTGCCATCTGTCTGATGCTCTGCCCTTGGTGGGGCTCCTCAGGATAACATACTTTTAAATGCAAGCTAGTTTGGGATAAGGAGGTGAAGCCAGGTAACACATATCCTGCTGCACAGTGAGTCAGAGAAAGGCTCATGTCCCTGGCTCAGCTGAAAGCTCCAGGCTACCTGGGCAGCCTGGTCCCTCTGCACAAGACTGAATTTCACCCTGAGAGGAGAACTTGGGTAGCAGGATTCACCACTGCTAGGACATGGGGCTCGTCCATCTGTTTGCATTTCTATCTGAAATGTCTGAAATTTGTCCTCAGTTGGAAAAAAAAAACAATGCTACAATTTCCTCAAATGAAAACATGCACCTGAGCCTAAAAGGAGGAGACAAACCGATATTCAGCTGAACCCTGAGTCTGTAAGGCTTGCAGGTCAAGATGAGAGATTTTGTGAAATGTATTTGTGGCTGGTCATTCTCCAGCATCTGTTCCCTGTGACTGCCACTGCATTTTCAATATCGTTTTGTCTGCTTCCCATTAGAGAAAAAAGAAATCTGTGCCAATGCAGAAGAATTACCATGGATAATTCTTTATTTCTGTGAGTGACACAATCTAAATAATACCTTAAAAGTAGCTAGAGAAGCAGAAGCTTCTTTTTGACATGGCAACAGAAGTTTAGATACTTTTAATATAGCAGAAATAGCTGACAAAACTCAAATTACCATGACAGATCTCAACTGTCTGATCCAGTGGGCTAATGCCAACTTACAGCAGTTTAAAAACTGGGCCAATGATATATGAACAGAATATAGCTGCTTTTTGCAAACTAGGATATAGTTCTACATCTACTTAGTGAGCATACTTATTTTAATATTAAAAAGTAAAGCCATTTCAAATGAGTCTTTTTTATAGGAAAACCCATGGCTCACTAAGCAGTCAGTGTAATGTTTGCAGCTCTTGAAATCACGAAAAAACCTTTGATTTAATGTGTTGATCCACTGCAAGAACAAAATCACACACTTAAATTCAAAGAGTCCAGTCCAGGCCTCATGATTTTGAGGATTTCTCTCTCTACAGAGATCACTAATTGTGAAATTCCTTATGGGCTTACCTATGCTTGACAGGAGATTAGCCTGATCTGCCCAGCCAGTGTTGTTAAAAGATCATCAGCTGACAGAACAATATCCACATAAAATAACAGGCTCAGAAAGAAATAGCCAAGAATTTAAGCAAACAATATAGTTATAACCAACTAGCAATTATCTTCCAGCATTTCAAAGCAAATGAATCACCCTCTTGTGATTTCCCTTTCAAAAATGAAGGCAAATCATCATGGTTATTGCAGTTGTTTCTGTAATTGATCTAGTTAAGACTGTACAGTGGAACATATATATGGGTTTAAATCAGCTGCTAAGGAGGTCTGATTAACCTACTGGATTTGTTGAGGCAATTTGGAAGGCTGGAGGCAGCAGGTTTGCCAAGAGAGTTCCATGACACAGAGTTGCTTTGCCTCTTGTTCTTCTTGACACAGCCCCCAAATGCACCCAACACCAAGGCAATGGAAAAAAAGCTGATTTCTAATGAAGGAGTGAATGCTTTAGCCCTCCTGCAGCAATGTCCTACCTGCCCTGCTCCAGGGAGACCTCTCCCAAAAGGCCCCAAGGATGGTGCACACTGACGAGAATGGGTTCTGTTCCCTGTGTTCACAGCCTGGCTTTCTGCCTCCATAAGCAGGAGCTGAAAAATACATTTGGGACTCAAAACCAAGGGCCCTGTAATTTCATATTTCCCAGAAAAGGCTCTAAAAACACCAGTTACAGGAACTGGTATGGGTGCAATTCGCCACTTTTATGTCTTATTTCTCCTGATTTTACTTAACAGAACTGCAAATAAAGGACTGGATAACTGAGTCCCTGGCCTAATCAAGCCCAAACTCATTATTTCACCAAGTTTTTTGCTATGTAGAAAAATGTTGGTTTCTTTATCGCAAAGTTTTCCAGCATTTTCCTGTGTGGAAAGTCTTCTCTTTATGCTGTGGTACAGGAAAACCCAGGTTCTCAGGAAGTTTGCCTTCTTTGATTTTTCTCACTAGGTCACAGAGAGCTTTTCAGATATCTATCTTATTTGTCACCTGCTTTCCATACTAAAAAAAGCCCACATTTTGAATCTCTTTTTAGGAAGACTTTTCCATTACCCCAGTTATCTTCCTCACCTGCCTTTGTGCCTGTGTTAGTCTGAATTCAGGGGCATTATTAACATCCATATGCTTCATTTCATTAGTTATGTGTCTACAACTCAGCAAATATTAACCTGTGTTCAACGATGCATGAGTCCTTTTAGTAAGGCTCAGTATAAGTTACTTTCCTATGATAATTTTATTAATTCTTGGTTTAGTCATCTGCATATCATCTTGTGTTCATCAACTCTTAAGTTTTACCCACAGAATGCTGAAATTCCTCTTGTGCCCTCAGAGGCTCAAGAACAAAGGAATGTATTTGTCCCATCTGCTTAAAGAAAATCCAGATGCCTAAAGGACAGTTCAAAATGTCAGAGTTTAATATTCATGTCTCTACTTCCATGCAGGCAAGAAAGAAAAGTAAATTCTCACCTGGTGGTTCTTAAGGGCAGACCAATAAAATGTCTTAAGCATAATTATTTGCCAACCGGAATAATTTTATCAGATGCATAATGTTCCATCTGATTCCCTTCTTCCAAATTAGCACATACTTTAAATAGAGAAATTAATGTAGAAATAATTCTATTTCTTGATGGGGAGTTCTTAACCTTAAATTTTGTTTTAAGTTTCTGTTGCTTGTGGTTGATTTCATGTTGCAACTGAGTTTCAAAGAACCCAGTGAAAGGTTCTTGGGTGCCCTAAATAAGGTATTGACAGTTATTTTCTTTTTTTCAAAAGGGATGATTACAGAACCATAGAATCACAGAATGGTTTGAGTTGCAACGGGCCTTAAAGATCATCCAGTTTCAACCCCCCTGGCATGGGCAGGGACGCCTCCCACCAGACCAACTTTCAGCTTTTGGGGATGGGGCATCCACAACTTCTCTGAGAAATGTATCCCAGTGCCTCAACACCCTCACAGTAAAGAATTTGTTCCTGATAGCTAAGCTAAATCTACCCTTTTTCAGTTTAAAGTGCTGTCCCTACATGCCCTTGTCAAAAGTCCCTCTCCAGCTTTCCTGCAGGTCCCCTTTAAGAGCCATGAGTTCTCCCCAGGTAGATACATTCAGAGAATCCAGAACTTTGAAAGCTAGAAAACTCAGAAAACCTAGAGAAACTAGTTCATTTGCGAGTGACGCGGTGATGCTTTTAGATAAAAATGGTTGTCTGGTGTTCTGGTAGGGAGGTTTGCTTTTACTGTAATGCTCACTCAGGCAGGGAGAACAAACAACAGCATTTTCAGTGACCAGTCCCACGATTTGCACTGTTCAGCATGTGTGGGATTTGAGGGGTCAGGAGAAAAGCACAAGCTGCAGAAGGGAAAGTTCTGGAAGGAACTGGATTGCTGTGTGAGCACCCAGGTGGCTGCTGGGGTGTGCTGAAGCAGGTCTGCATTACAGTCATTTCAACAGCCATGGCAGGAGAGTGAGCCTGTGGGGGCAAACTGAGCTATTCACAACAGGTGAAATATGGCTTGAAAGCTGTTGGGAACTGCAGGAGTCTCAATGTGAACAGCACAGACATCCATTTGCAGAAGGCTCAACAGCAGTTTCTGAAAAAATGAGAGGGGCAGAATTTTATCTTATTTTCCTTAGTGTGTTGATTGAATGGATTATTCCATTATCTCAATTCTAACTCTGTATTGCTGATCAGGAAATCTGAGAATCTCTCAGCATTCTGTGAGCGTGGCTATCCATGATGTGTATAACTTGATGCCTAGAATGTAAGTTTTGTTGGTTTAGGATTATTGGCTTTCATTTTCTTTAGGGTTTGCAAGGCTATAACATTATAGCATATGGAGGGCTTTGTGTCTCATCACAGCCCCAAACACTCAGGTAGCAGGCACCCCAAGGCTCAGAGCACATCCATGTTCAAAGGCCTCAGTCCTACTCTGAGAATAACTAGGAATCAAAGTTTTTGTGCACTTGATACATTCAGTGGCCATAAACCCAGGGCATTAAATTCTTGTGTGACTTCTTAGCGATGCCTTTTTTCCACATTAGGATTAATAATTCTGAGTTATTTAACATAGCAATTTCTGGTAGTAATTCCAGTACATTAAATGATACGAAACATAAACCAGTCCCATTATATTCCAGGAGCAGCCAATTTATGCAACAGCTGGGACTGGGATCAAAGCAGTTTTTTCTACCTGACCAACAAAGTCATAGCACACACACACCCCCCAAATTCTGGCTGCTGACACAGCACTGTGTATGGAACAGCAGTGTAAATAGAAAAAAAGGTTACAATGCACATATTTTGGGAGGGTTTCTGCTCGTATCACAGCACAGGCATGTTAGGGCACTGTAGACTGAATGAGTGGAAAGGCTGACAAAGCTGCATTGCAATGGCAAATTTGCACCAAAGCACCACTGCAACTGAGTGCTTAGAGAGTCAGAGGATGTGAAGCTCCCACAGTCACTGCTCTGGAGCAGAAGATGCCTGAGGCTGCAGATTTGGCAGTGCTCTCCAATGCCAGTGAAAAAGGACCTATGGAAGTTACCTGTTTCAGCTTCTTGGTTTGGAATACTCACACTGGACACTTTGGATTCGTATGTTCTGCATATTTCAAAAGCCAGCGTGCCATGTTAAACTTCTGATTCTCTCAGGAGCTTTGTTCAAAATTACAAGGAGACTATAAAGAAAAGTTCAAGACCAAGCAGTTGCAATTTCCTTTCTTTTAGCAAGATCAAGTTTTAGTTAATAATAAAACAAGTAGCATTTGGAGAACTTTTCTTATGTGTAGTCCCTGTTCTTTTAGTGGGAGTGCCTGCAAAGGAGAGAGATCATCAAGAGGTGTAAAGGGGATAGAATTAATCCCGAATTTTCCAAACTGCAAAAACTGTCAACACCTAATTGCTTCACATTGCAGCACTACAAGACAGGTGGGCAAGACTACTGTGATTGCCTGGGTGCAAAGTTGAACTCAGGATTTATTGCATTTCCCTCGAGTCACAGAGAGAAACAAAGAGAGGAATTCTTGTCTTACACCTCTGCACTGTCTTTTGAGGCCATGCTTAGCATGAAATAAGAAAGAAAAAGGCACTGTAATTAAATTTGTTTAAGTTGGAAACTCATAAGTAGCAAACTCTTGGGGAGGCAAGGAGAAGGCAGCTGCAGAGACAAAAGACTGTTTCATGAACAGTTACACCTACACCAGCTCAAAAATAATTACCACAAATACAAAATGCATTTTTGTTAGAATTATTTAGAATTTTTTGTTAGAATTATTTAATAGTCCTGGAACAAAATTTGCTACTTAATTGGGAATATTGACAGGCAAAATAGGGAGTAAATATTTCAGTAGTGTGACATTGTACACATATGCCCTCTACTTAAATGTTTCCCAGCCTTCTCTTAAACACAGAGTGGCTATAATGCATGGCATGGGCATTATGAACATCAGAAACCAGGAGAAGGCACCAGTGATGCTGAAAGAGTGAGAAAAGACCACATAGGAGGAAAAAAAAATTGAGTACAAACACAATCCATACTAAAATGCTTAGAATTTTTAAGAGGTGCGTAACTACAGCATTTGAGCACTTTAATTGAAATATTGTTTTATATTAAAAGCATATTTCATCCCTTCTTTAGAATCACAGACTTTGAAACAAATGGGTTCTTTTATTACCAAGTTCACTTCATATTATAGCAAATTAACATTCAGTGGTTTAATTACCCATAATATATTCAGTTTAAAAGAAAAGTGCATCCATTTTGCCTACCACAGCAAATCATAAGTTCTTGTAGAAATGGACTGCTTAATGCAGAGAGGATTCATAATTTTCTCGCATTGAAACCAGTTATCCATGGTAGTAATACAAGAATATTTCTGGCATTATTGGAGCAGATTAAATGGACCAGATTAAATACACCTGATTCTAGCAATTTCTGTGTAGCACTGAAGGAGCACTGAAGATAGAAAACTAGCCCCATTCCTAATCCTCCCACCCCAGGGGAAAATCATGCTCATCTATTTCCCTTCTTTCTGTTCACTGAATATTTAGGATGCCTACAGTGATTCTACTCCACTTAATTCCTGGCTTCAGTTAATTGTAAGGCTTTAGTCATCAAATCTTAATATGCTCAAGACAAAATTAAACTGTGGATGATGTCTCCACAGAATGCCTTTTCTGCCAGTTTTCATTTGGAAAAAGAGGGGTTTAAAATATTAGTACTAAAAGCCCTTCCCAGATTGTGAAGGGGGCAAAAAAAGCCCAATCAATAAAATCCCCCAGAGACTGAAATAAAAATTATTTTGGGGACACTTAGCAAAAAAAAAATTTAAAAAGGAGTAAAGTAGGGCACCATGGATCCCTGAAAGCATTTTGTATAAAGACTTGAACATGCTGAGGAAGGAAAGCAGATATCACAGAGATTCTGACCCGACAAACCTCTTTCTGTGAATACCATGAAGAGGCCACTTATTGTTGCCCCAGAGTGAAATGAAGAAGGAAGATGTTGGGAAGTGCTGTTGCTAAGTTCTCTGTTGGCAACAAAACATTTCTGTCAAACACGCAACTGACCTCAGGTTTACATAGAAGTGTCTGAATTGCTTTTGACTGACTTCAAAATGTTATGGTGTCAGAAGAGAGAACACTACTAAAATTGTAAACAGAAAATGCAAATAGAAATGGAAAGTGCTTTTACTTTAAAATAAATCAAAAGGTTTTCAATTAAAACTGGAATTCAGTTCTTCATTGTTTCTTCTGCAGCTAATCATTAAATTCCCAGCATGTACCTCCAGGAAAGAATTTATTTAGTTTGAATAGGTTAGGGAGTTACTGGTATGAAACTTATGGAGATGCTTATGGCTTCCTTCTCTGAATTAGTATGGATAAATACACTCCAAGTGACATAAAAATCTTCTCAGGTTTCTCCTGAGACAGGTGAGCTCATGTAGCAAGTAACAGAGAAATTTCATTTCTATTTGTTTGCAGTTAAGCACAGCTCCATGCACAGGTTCAGGCTTCTGTTGCCGTGGTCCTTTGTGTATCTCCAGTGCCCCCCAGATTCCTGTGCACTCATCTGCTGTATCCAGAGGGAAACCCACTAACATGCTCCATGCTTGATGTGGTTGACTCTCTATCAGTATTTATTCTCTATTGTGTCCTGTGCTGCATGATAATGATTATTAATATTCTCCAAGACACCAGATATTTGTATTCACTGTTCTACTGTCATACTAAAAAGTTATATAGTTCATTAAGGCATTTTAAATATAATTAGTAGTATTAAAATGTTATTAAAATAATGAAAATGCATATTCACTTCATAATTTTTTCCTTTGGAAAAAAAATCAGGGTTTTTTTTTTGTCTGGAGCTTGTTGGATAACTCCATCTACAGTGAAGTGCCAAAATGCAGTCTTCTTTTTCTTCCACCTGAGAGTGAAAAACAAAGCAAGACTCAGTTATTTCAACCACACTGAACGATTATTCTGAGCTGTACCAGGACAAAATAATTTTGTGCCTATAGTAATTCTGAGCCAAGTCTACAGTACATACTTAGCTGTTCCCTGTGGGCAGATGAGAGCAGTTCAAAAGTGCTGATTTCATCATATCAGTCATTACAGAGTCCTCCCACTAAGAGTTACACAAACACCAGTAAAGTGTCAAGGATTTTCCATACCAATGACTCTGTTCTTCCTCTTCATGATATACAACAGCTAAACAGAGACAGTCAAAATGATGGGAAAATATTGGCCGGGTGGAGGGCATTTCAACTCATTTAAACTTTAAATAAACCTTATCGAAAGCTTAAGTTCCAAGCAAATCTATGTCAAAGCAGGCACTAATTATTAAATATAAATCACGTCTCTGATGGTCATCAGATGGAGCTCTGTATGTGTGATCCATTTTTTTCCTGGGTTGTGTTCAAAAGTGAAGAGGTCAGTGACTAGAGGAAATTCCAGAACATTCAGATCAAATATAAAAAAAGAGATAAGATATATAGAGCCAATTAATACCTTTTGGTTTTCCTACTGTCAAGCAAGTAGTGTCCAAACACAAATGTCTAAAAGGGGACACAGATTTGGAGAAATGAGAATTACACCTGGTTCTAAACTTCCCACATCTACTACCCATAATTATATTCTTCAAAATTATGTACAGGGAGTAAGTTTTTGCTACCGTGTGAAGCACAAGAGGTGTCCTTTCTCACCATAAAGGAGCTCTAAAAGAACTCTGCTTACTGCTCTGCTGCTCAAAAATTAAAATTTTTACACTTCATGCTTTTCAGAAAGATCAGATTCAAGCCTGGTTGTAAAAGGAAAAAGAATTGTATAAATACAATAATAATCTTGTTTTATATTCCTTAAAATGGCATAAAATCTTGCATCCTGCACGTTTTAAATCTAAATGTTAATAGAGGTGCACTGAAAACATTCCCTCAGAAATTACCATCTATAACGCACCATTTAAGCAATTTCAAAATATTGTATTGGACCATTTTAAACCTCTTTGTAGGATAATAGGATGATTCAAATACCTGCCACTGAAGTAAATATAAATCACAGTTTGACTAATCATAAACAAGCATTGATACAAAAAAAAAAAAGTACTTTTTTTTCTAAGTGAACCTTCTAATGCAGTGCTGGTTTTTTTTCAAATCCTGCACTGGGAGAAGTGCTGGTGGCTTTATCTTTCATTCAAAGCTGAGGGGAATCTAAAGGTTATCTTGATCATTCAGGCTCTAAGGGGGCATATATTTTGCAAATATTTTGTTCAGACAAAGACCATGCTTTTCCTGAATCACAACAGCTGACATGTCATATTCTAAATGCACTTCACATTTATAAGGTGACCTTCCCAACAGGCAATTGAAATCTGTGTAGGTGGATGCCCCACCTGGAGAATTTTGTTTGCTTGGGTTTTTTGTTTTCCAGAACAAAAATGTATCTCTTCCCTCTACTTTTATTTTCTGATTTGTGACTTGATGCCTTGTTTACAACTGGTTTAAACAGCCCCTGCCCAGTAACAGCTGTGTGTTTGTGTTGCTGCTGATGTGTGTGTGTGTGCACAGATGGGGAAGACAGAGGAGAAAGCAGTGATGAGAGAAAACCAGGGTATAACATTATAAAACATCTACAGTCAAAGGCTCAACAGAATTCTGGTTTCAAACTACTGCTTCCACCCAGAAGAGCTCCTCTTCTCCTACCTGCAATGTGATGGATTGTTGCAAGCCCGTGATTTACTCACAAGGTAGTATTTACTGCTTTTCACAGGAAACAGGGTAATTTCAGCTAATGGAGTCATCTTATTTCCAACAGTCTTATGTGCAAGAAAGGAGAACTAGTTAAGAAGCTCTCTATAGCAGCAGCCCCCATGCCTTCAGCTGAGAATTACTAATTTGCACATCAGTATTGACTTTGAAAGTCAGTTCACTACCGGATTTATTACAGGATGTAATCAAACTCTCACTCAGCTGCGCGTTCCACTGGTGACACGACATAATCCATTTTCTGTGTATTGGCACCAGAGTAAGCTCTTTCTAGTGTTGAAATATCAGGCGTGCAGCCTGACACTTGTTTTGATTGAGCTCAGACGTCCTGTTGGGCCGCCGGAGAAACCAGCGCTTAAAGCGGCGCTTACGAAGAACCTTTGGTGCATTTATCTTTGCAACTGTTCCTTTGTTCTGCTCACACAGCACGCTGCAAAGTGAATTTATTTCTCTCAGTTCATAAAGTATGGCCACCCGAACGTGTTTCCATGTAAAACTTAAAAATAAAATCCATAATTAGATAAGAATCAAATTAAAACCTGACAAAGGATGTTCTGCGGTACGTTCCATGAGACACCACAAAGGAGCAGAACAGTGGGACAGATCAGAAAAAGATAAAATACAAAGGGCCTTGGGAAGAGTAACTGAACAGGGAGAGTTGATTATGAGACAACAAATTGCTATGGAATTGAAGGACAAGGATTTAAGCAGACATAAAAAGGAAAAGGAAAGACTGAATGGAGACTGGTACTGTTCAAGACACAAAGCTATAAAAGAAGGTGGGGAGGAATTAGTTGAGTTCTTGCAGTTACAGTTCTGGCTGTCTGATTTCCTAAAATGACCAAAAAAATGTGGAGGGAGTGATTTACTTGTTAAATCTTAACCACTGATATGTCTTACTTCGTAAGAATAACTGTAGATGACTGAGAATTAAGGACAAATATTTAATTTTCTACATTGCATATTGTGGCAGTGTAATTTTTCATTAGAAATTTTCACCTGTGTATTTATCTTATTCTGGATTAAGATGCAATCAATTTTCCTTTTCCTTTTTCATGTAGAGACCATTCAGTTAGAAAATATCCAGCAACAGGAGTTCTATCATAACAAAAAATCATAAAGCATTCAATGTTCAGAACAACACATCTTTCTACGATGTGTAGCAAAAGATTTTGTACCCCATTCAAAGGAGATGCAGAAGGACTTTGTAACAGAATTGCACATTCTAGCTGGTAGTATATAAAAACTGGGACAAAGTTTGTTGGAGTCTCTTTCACAAGCCTCTTAGAGTCTCATTTAGTTTTGGAAAGACTTTGGGAAGATTAGCATCAACACAAACTGGACTCTATATTACTCTTCTTTTTGCTCTTTGTCTTCCTGCAGTGTCTTTACAATAATTCAGTGTATTTCAAATAAATCTTCTTACTAAATACACATAACCCTGTGAATGCTGCAGCATCTTAGACTGGTTTCTGTGGTCATTGAAACATGGACACAACAGCCACCATTCCAAAGCAGAGCTAATGTTAAACATGATCATCTCTGCTGTTACAAGACTTGCATTGGTAGATCTATGACCTAGGACTGTGTTTGGTTAGCATAAACAACATCTATTCTTGTGGTACAATAAAAGAATTTTTTCTTCTTTCACAGTGAAGTCCTTCATTGTACATCTAAACATAGTGATTTCCATCTTCAGACAGATATCCAGCCTCCTGCAAGGAGACAGATTTTAACCAAGTGTGTCACTGAGTCTGGTAACACAAGACTGGAAGATCAAATATTTATGATTAAAAACTCTTCTTTGAATGCTTAGATGTATTAACTTACTTCAAGGTACTCCAGAAATGAAGGGATATTTGTAAATTTGTAATCCATTCCAAAGACTCTTCCTGTAATTCAAATAAAGAAATCTTTTATAATTTACATTTGTAATAGTTACAGGAAACTGAATCAAAGGATCATAAAGTGGTTGGTGTTGGACAGGACCTTAAAGCTCATCTTGTTCCAGCCCCCCTGCCACGGGCAGGGACATCTTCCACTGGACTAGGTTGCTCAGAGCCTGATCCAAACTGAGCCATACTGACTCTCTTTAATAAGTTTACAAGTTATCCTGAGTGCTGAGGAGGTGTTTCCTTAGAATTCCACAGCACAATCCAGTGGCATCAGAAATACTGCTCAGCAAAGTAGGCTATGAAAGAACACTGCCACTTCCTCCTGTTTTCTTACCATTATGCAGTGAAAATGAACTTCTAGTTCTCTGTAGGTGTATTGCCAGAATTTGTTTTGGTTTTAAGTAAACAAGAAGGATCCCCAGACATACTAGGATAAGAGTATTTGGTTATATTTTAATAAATTAAGGGGTTGTTTCTATTTTTTAACTAGTCAAATAAGAGTAAAACTGGCGGCTTGGAAAAAATGCTAATGCATAACAAAATTTGGGCTGTATCCCGAGTGACTAAATCCTATCTAATTAATGCCAGTATAAATCCAGAGGAATTCTATGGAAATAAAATTACTTACACTTTCTTTCTTTGGCCTAATGGACTGCAACATTCAGTCCACATTGTTTAATGTAATAGAATTTACTTTTGATATGCGAAATATTTCAACTGCCAGGACAGTCATGCAAGAAGAAAGGAAGAATCTGAGTAAGCTGCCAACATGAACTCTGAATGCAGTACATTTTCATCACATAGTCTCAACAAACACTTCTTCCATTAACTTTACTCCTCACTGAGAATAAATCTCTCTCACAGTTTCATCAGATCAGAAGAATCCGTTCATTTGGAGCAAGCATAATGGTATTTAGTGGGAAGTATGGACTGTGAGTGTCATCATATACTTTTTGCAAATGTTACAAAAGAGACAGGAGAAAATATTTTGAATTTTAGCATTGGTTTTGTCAGTCTGATGAAGCATGAGCTTACTTCATGAGCAGCCCATTTCTGCACAATCCATGACATGCAAAAATAACACAAGCTTAAAGGACATTATGTCAGTAGCAAAAAATAATCATTATTCAAGACCATAAAAATGTGACAGAACTGATAATATTATAATTTTTCCCATACAAAATAGCAAAAAAACCCCACAATCATTCAAATATGTGCAAAGATGTCACTATTCTATTTCTAAAATTCACATAAACAGAACTTACACCTAAAAGATAATGAACCCAGTCCCTCAGGCTTGCATATATATTCAGACTAAATTCTATGTTCTACAGCCAAGATTGGTATTTTACCATTTTAATGATTCAATCACGCGTAATGAACTAATTTGCTACAACATCTCATTGAATTCCTTGCTGATACACGTCTGCTGTTGCCCTCTTCTTGTCCCCAAAGAATTTTTAATACAGATTAGGAAAACAAATAAAAATGCACACCCAAAACAAACAAGGAAAAGAAAAGTTATTGCCAAGTGATTGTGTCCTGACATCAGCATCACCCACCCCATCCAGGGATGTGCATGGAACTTTGCATCAGCTCCCTTGCTCCAGACTAACACAGCCCAAAGATCAGAGCAGCATTTCACAGGAAGGGCCAGTGTTAAACTGTAGTTGGTGTGAAATCCTGGTGATGAGAAAGACTCTCAGAAGCTCAAGGTTTCCAAGGAGGCTTGACAGGGAAACTGCCGTCACAGAAGCAGAGCTCAACAGGAGATAGCAAACAGGCCAAGGATTTAGAAGTAGGGAAGCACATGAGTGAAGGTAACAAAGCTACACAACTGCTTGGATAAACCATCTTCCATTGGACTAAAAACTCTGGTTTGTCATACTAGGTGTTAATAAAGATGGATAACTGCATTCTGAGGCATCCTTAAAGGCTTTTTTCCTTCCCAAACATTCTGCTTCGGTCTATAGGATCTGTTCTTTTCATGCTAATGCTCTAGATAAGTTACCTGTGCAAACCTAGCAATGAAGATGTTAAAATAAAACCTGACTGCTGTGCATCTCCACAACTCAGAAAAATAAAATGGGTTCCCATTAATGAGAACTCTTTTTTTGTAGGAAAAACTATAAACACTAAAGAAAGGGAACTGTGTAGATTTCATGACAGAAAAGGTGAGAAAACTGATAACACCATGAAGCTCTTATATACCCAATTAATGAAACTAACATCCCCTCAGATAACACTCTTTCGTCATGTGAATTATGAGCAGTCTCTTCACATCTATTTTGCTGAAAATAAATTGGTTTTGTGAGGCTTGAAGGTCTAGAAATTTACTCTAAACAGTGATCACCACCACTCTGATTACTTTACTGAACATTAACTGTAAGAATTAATCTTGCAGCCAGTAAGGTGCTCTAGCAAGTGCCCAAAGTAGATTCTTATGCAAAATTCATGGTTGCAGATAAGTCAAATGAGTAATTGTAGATGGAGAGGTGACCACCCAGAAAAACTTTTTTTTTCACAAAGAAATAGAAATTAATAAATAATCATAAATTATTTTTATCTGTCTGCACATACCTTATGAGCTGCAAGTCTGATCTATCATGTCATTAGGGTATCAAAGAGTGTATTAGTAGTAGATGCAGTCATGCTCTGAATGGGGATATAGGTGTGGAAGAAGGAAGGAGGTTTTGGTTATTGATGGCAAACTACCAGGTGAAGAAGACACTTGGGCACCCTGTGCATGCTTTGTTCTTAGACAAGAGCTCCATGGTTTTGGAGCCTTATTTGCAGAAAGTGCAGAAAGGATTAGTGGGTACTTCTTTTATGAAATACACAAGATCAATATGAAAATTAGGACTCCTGATTTCACTAACCACTGCACAAATACAGAGCCAGGGACAGTCTCTGTGCTAAAGGGATTACTGTTGAAAAATAGATTAAATAAAGTTTACTGTATCCTTCTTATGTAAGAAGGTGGGGGAGCTCAGTTCTTCTTCCAGTCATAAAAAAAGGGAAAAGAGGAACACAGATTTAACCCTAGATGCCTTGAATATTGCTCTCATCATTTCTATGGCCAATGCTTCTCATGTTTGTGGAGGCTATGTGTTCATGAGCCTTCCAGTCACCCCACCATCCTCACTGCCAGGGAATCACAACTCAATTTGATGCAGAAATCTGCAGGAAAAAATGCCTTGTGTGTAAAAGAAGAAACCACTGAAAGCTTAAAAAAACCCCCTCTTCTGCTCTCCAGATATATTTTTTCATACACTGCCCAGTCCCACCCATTTGCATATGTGTGTGTGTGTGTGTTAAAAATAAAAAGCATATGAGTCACCACATGGCATCTCTGCACGGAAGGTGCACCAGGGAAAGGCAGGTCAAGGATAACAACTACGATGGTGAAAATGGGCTGAAAGCAAAACTGAAGCATTTGTTACAAAGCTGCAGCCTTGGCTCTGAGGGACTCTGTGGACATGGAAGCCGCTGGAGGAGCAGCACACCGGGGGCTATTTCTATCCATGAGACCTTACAGGAAGCAAAAATTAACCATCTGACATTCCTCAGGATAATTATAAAGGGGAAGGAGTGACCAGCAGGTCTGGCCTTTAGCTATGTACATGAAAAACTAGGTGGGGGGAGTTGCCCCACAGGAAAAGAAAGTTGCTACTGAACTTGCATGTCTAAAGAAATGAGTGAATTAAAATTCTAAATTTCACAGATCATCCATAAAAACATGTCCAAACTTTAGCAGGCGGATGCAATCTCAGCCCTGGAAGAAAAAAACCAGTAAGGGTAAGATCTTTAGCGGAGATGAGGAAAAGAAATATACTAGCAGACAGTCAATAATTTTAACTCTGTCTAAAGAAAAAAGTCTGAAAAAATACTCTTTAGCAAGAAAAGAATCCCCTTCCTCTCTTGCACCAATGCTGCCTGCATTAGAAGAAAATAAAGTGAAAAGAGCATTCAGGCTGCTGCAAACCTGCACATTGGCAGTGAAGGCACCAATGTGTCATCGCCTGGCTCAGCAGGGATTAATTTATCCAACTTACTCCTTGATGATAAAAAATTTGGAAGCTGCAGATGCTAAAACGCAGAGTTATGATGCTGTCACTGTAGAGAAGTAAACACTTAAATCGTCTGGATGCTGAAAAGGGAGGAGAAGCAGCAGTGTCCTGGTTGTAAGGTGTGACAATGGGCGGCGTGAGTGGATGTTGTGGTCAGGAGTGGAACAGCCACAGGCAGGAGAGCCAGCACCACAGCACAGCTGGATTGTGTGAGAAAAAAATGAGGAGTGAAGCAGAGATGGAATAACAGCTATCACGTTCAAATAGCTGTGATATTCTCAGCACCCTTGTGGGGCAGGGAAAAAACAATCTGGAGAACACAGGAAGGTGAGACTGCTTTTCTCTCGGGAGGCCAGGAGCCTCACAGTGCAAAAAGGGACCATTCCCCTGCTACCAAAGCACATCTCTGGAGAGGGGAGAAGGGAAGCAGGATAAAAAATGCTCTGAACCCTGGCTGCAAAAGGGGGGATTTTCTTAAAACTCTTAGTAATCTGTAAGAGAAATACAATAATGCAGAGAGGCTTCTTTCAATTCAGAAAGAAGGAAGGAAATGAGATGCTTAAGAGAATGTGAATTTATCAGGCCCACCACTACTAAAGAGGCAATTTTGAGGCAATTTTGCTTCTGCGGGTTGGCTAATGTGTTTGGTCTTTTCTTATAGCAAAGAAAAACAAATATGCACCCCAAAGAACAGACTAGGTGAGATAGGCAGAACAAATCTCAGGTAGTGACAATTTCAAGAAATTACATGGGAGTTTCCCTAATGCCCACAACAGCGTAAAACTTTTCCTGCAGCCAGTGAGCAATATATTTTTAAGATTTCTTCCATATGCCTGTAAGCCCAATTCAGACAAGACACAGCTGTACTACTATGAATTAAAATGTGCTTATCCACTCGAATTAACAGCAACACCCCTCAAAAGCAACTTGTGTTTCACACGGCTTCAACAGCAACAAAGCAAATAAACTATACAGCACTTAAGGAGAGCACTACTGATTGCAGCCAATGCATAAAAAAAAAACATGTGCCCACAACCCAATTTCTCATTGAGAACAGGGAGAACAAACACAGTGAAGCTAAAAAAACCAAATTGCATTAGAAAATTGCAGTTTGTTGTGTAGCTGCATAGAAAATAAACATGTGAGAAAAATTATCCTGGGGAGTAATAGTAGTAATAGTAATCCCTTTTTTCTGGCTGTAGAGTATAGACCTTTTGTCTTTGCAGAAGCACAGGACTTACTGACTGCATTGCTCACAGTGTGTCTGTGCTGTCACCATCACCACCAGCTATTCAGATGGCCAGGACCTTCAAACTCTTCATGTCTTCCTAAGACCTCCTCTTTTAAAATGTGCTATGGAGACAGAACAAGTAAACAAGAGACTGTTCAAGCTGAACAGGAAACACCTTTTCCTTTCATGGAGGAAAGTCTAGATTAAAATCCTGATGCTTGACAGTGTGAAAAAAAAAAAAAAAGACTTAGAACAATTTTGAGTGTCTGAGCTCACGCTGCTTGTACATTTACATAGTATATTCACTGCATGCTTAGAGATAACAGAAACCAAATGTGTTTTATGTCTGGAGTCAAAATGAATTATGGACTGATAAGAAATAAGCATTTTTAAAAGAAGAGAAAATATACAATCATGTTATTCATAGATTACAAAGGATTGTCCACAGTGTCTGTAGGACAACAGAGCAACAACTGTTTACAGTGCAGACTTTTGCACCAGCCTGTCCACACTGATATGGGGGCAGCCAGGGACACGTGTGCAGCATGAGGTGGTTGCACTGGTCTGGTTTCCCTCAAAGTACTACACAGCTGCTGTAGTTATAGGACCATGGATTGCCAGGTAAAAGGAAAGAACAAAAAAATTTACTTAACAAACAGAAGCTGTTAGAACTGTTAACACCAGTGTCTGATGCCAAGCATTTCCCACTCTCAGTAATATTTTAAAAATTATATTTTGAACAGACAAAATGCTGTGCACTGGGACCTCTGTCAGACAGAACATTCAGATGGGACTGTCTAGAGAGAATCAAAACCAAACAACTTTGTGAGCTGCTTTCTATCTCTGAGGTCTTTGCTCTCTGGTTTGCTTTCAGCCAATTCATTGGCTTGCGACTTGCAGCAAACTCTGTACTCTCCCCTCTTTGTCTTTGGAAATTTGTCTCTCAAGCCCTTCAGATACCTCAAGTTCCTTTCACTCTTAGCCCCAGAAGTCTTCTCTCCCTAGCCAGGCCCTATCCTCCTGTGGAAGGCTTCTGAGTAGCTTTGAGAAAACAACACCCAGACTGTCACTGTTCATCACAACTAATTTTAGAAACTAAAATATTCTGGCTGAGAATCAAAGAGTCTGAAAGAAGTTTCCCATGAAATGTTGTCATTTTGGGTAGAAAACATTCGTGCATCAGAAATTCAGTTTAGCACCAGGGGGTTTGATGGACACATTCTGACAAATTCTCATAAGGGAGAGTGTCTTCAGAAGATAAAATTTCTGTTTTAAGCGAGGTTACTCATTTTACTTGATATAACTAATGCTGCTTTGGAAAAACAGCATGTCCATCTTTCATGCTAACACATAGAAGGAAATTTGCATTGCATAATGATCTGCAATGTGAATACTCTTTTCAAGTTTCACAACTACCTAAAAAGCAGAAAGGTGAAGTGCTACTAAGCTAAACAAGTTGCAAAACATAAGCATGAAGACTGTAAATGAAAAAGGGAAGAGTACTGATTTAACCAGGTAATTATCCAACAGGTTTGTATGAATTGTCCACTGCAATTGTATAGCACAACTCAAGGCAGCTCAGTTATTATCCCAGGATCCTGAGACATATCAGATTCTCACCCCTATTAAACAAAAAGTCAGGATTTTAAGACATACCTTCATTTTACTGACTCTAGAGCAGACACCTCTGAATCTGGATCATTGTGAAAAAGGCAACATAGAAGTTATGATGCCAAGAGGAAGAAAGAAGATGGAGTGCCTGAGTGCTGATCCCTCCTTGGAAAATTCTCATATCCTTCCTCCAGCTTGTTCATGCACAAGCAATGCAAGGAAGAGGGAGATGAAGTCTGGGCCATCTGAAGTCTCTATTCTTGTCTCTAGACTGGGAGCTCCTGTTCCTTTGTCCTGGTTTCACTGAGGATAGAGTTAATTTCCTTTACATTCTCTTGTACGGTGCTGTATTTTTGATTTGTGACCAACACAGTGTTGATAACACACTGCTGATTTAGCTGTTGCTGTTTTAGTGTTTGCACAGCATCAAGGCATTTTGTGCTTCTAAGACTGTGCCCTGACAGTGGGCAGGCTGGAAGTGCATGGGAAATTGGGAGATGACACAGAGGGAACAGCTGACCTCAACTGGCCAAAGGGATATCCTATGCTGCATGACCTTTTGCTCAGAAACAAAAGCTGTCAGGAAGAAGGAGGAATGGGGACATCTGAAGTTATGGCATTTGTCTTCCCAAGTCACTGTTATGCATGAGGGAATCCTACTTTTCTGCCAGTTTTTCTGGCTGCCATTTGAAAGTAGTGAATTAATTCCTTATTTTGCTTTGCTTGTGTGTGCAGCTTTGCTTTACCAATTAAACCCTTTATCTCAGCCCTCTAGTTTCTCACTTTTGCCCTTCAGATTCTCTTCTCCACTGAGTGGCTGTGGGGGACTTAGCTGCCTACTGGGGTTAAACTAGAGCATCCTTCAAGCTTGTTTATCATTAGGGTCCAGAAATTTCCCAGCAATGGCAAGCAGAGTGTGCCTGACTTTTTTAGCCTTCTTACTAGTTTGCTGTCTTGGGAAGACAGGCTACTTATATTTATAATCTCATTCTGAGGGAAATGTAAGTCTGTTTTCTCAGAAAAAGCTTCAAGCTCTAGGCTCTAATATGAAAGCTGGGTTTATGCTGCCATCATCAACTTTATAGCAAAGGGAGGATACAAAGTTAGTTGTTGAACCCTAACAAGGAAAAAACTATGAGCAAATCTCTACACTCTTTAAGAGCAGATGCAATGTTACACTGCAGTGAACACTCTAAGCTACACAGGTGGAATCCCTTTGTGATCCAGAGCTTAGAAGAAAGGACTGGACACACTGACTTCATGTAGCTTCCCAATGTGTGCCATTTCCCCATCAGCTTGAATCTGATTTGGTACTTAAATAGGAGTTGAATACCAAAGTGCCTGTGGTAGACTGCACTCTTTCTGTCACTTGAACACATATGGAAATCATATCCCAAGTTCTGGCAGTTGTATTTTATAATCAGTTGTTAAAAGTGTCTAATAAAATACCATCAGTGTTTACACTAGGTGTCTTTATCTCATAAAATATTTTCAGTGTAACCAAAATAGAATCGATTCAATTAATAAACACTATTCTTTGTATCAGTGATAAGAGGTAAATATGAGGGTGGGTAGAAAGGATAGAAATATAACCTCATCCACTCCTTTTCAGTGGAAGATCATGTACCTGCAACTTTATGGTTTTTGACTGCAGGAAATAAAGTAAAACCAAGTATCCATACAACCATCTCAAAATTATTCTTCTCAGTTTGAACTAATAACTATTTAATTAACTGTGTGAAAGTAAAACCAACTCCAAATAATAAAACAAAAAAGCACAATTCTAAAAGCCATGAGCAATCTAGGTACATTCTGTCCTCTGTTCATTCATTAGATCAAAACTAATGGCAGTGTCCAGTCTAGGGGCAGTGAGCTGTAAAGCAGCACAGAGTTAAAGCTGATGTACTTCATGGCAGGGTGTTTGCTTCCCGTGCTGCTGTTCCCCAGGCAGGATTGCCTCTCTGCCCTCAGCACAGGAAAGATGCAGCCATTGATCCTTGGCCTCTCTGTCCTTAGGAACTTCTCAGTGTTTGAGATGTCCTGATCCCTCAAGACACTCACTCAGAAGGTTCCCTGTGCCCCGGCAGGAATGCAAACCAGTTACACAGAGCTGGTGGCACCGGTCTCAGAGAAACAAAGCTCAGTCTGTGAGGGGAGGTGTCACTCAGCTCCTGACAGCAAGTGGGTTTCCTGACCAATCTACATCTTTCCAGCAATAATAAGAATAAACACACACACACACACATATAAAATACATACACATTGCATGGCCAAACATAAATACACACACACTACACATATATATTTAGATACACATACGTAAGCATGTGTATATCTCTCTTTTAATTTTAGAAATTAAAGCCTCTGAAGCCACAGATGCTGTTATGCTCTGCATAAGGATATATAAGGGAATGGGTGGAGAATATTTTGTGGAAATTTTAGAAGTTACCCAGCTGATTTTCTGTGAAGAACAATACAGCATTCATGAAGTTTCAAAAAGGGGTGGAAATATTTGTAAAAAGAATGGTCTCAGACTGTCTTATTATAGATGGCCACAGGGTGTCTAGACTTTATAAACAATCAATAGTAGTGGTGATAAAGAAGTGAGTCAGTTTTTGAACTGTAAACTTGTTAGACAAGTTCAGTGGGCTGCACTGAATGGTTCTTTGGCCAGTCCTTCCTTGGGAGCCATTTCTGGTATAATTACAAAATCACAGAATTACAGAATCACAGCATCACAGAATCAACTAGATTGGAAAAGACTTTGAGATCATAGAGTCCAACCTATGGCCTAACACCTCCTTGTCAGCTAAAGAGCTTGCATCTCCTCCTCCAACCCAGCCAAGAGCTTCTCCCCCTTGCCTCCAGCAGTGGCTTTTTCATTTAACACTCCAGCGCCTCACCAATAATAATAAAAAAAAAAAAACCAAATCACCCAGACCACTGAACAGGCCATGATTTCTTTTCCAGGGTGTGACCTTCAAGCTGTTAAATTTACAAAACAAATTCAAGTTTCTTTTTCTCTTTCAAGCTGACAGTTTCAAACAGCAGGCTGTTATGTGGTGTATTCCACTCAGAGGCCACACACCACTAAGGCTTACCAAGGTACTTCCATTTGTACCCAGGTGTGTGAACATTCCCTTTGATTGTTGTGGGATTCAAGCAAATAGAGCTGCTTTGGTGAACAGGGATGGAGTCAAGTACACACCTAAAATGAGCTGGCACTTCATCTTTTTTTAAGCTCAGGCTAAATATGGGAACTTTGAATATCTGCATTGTTCAGAGACACTCCACTGACTGAGAGCTTTCCACTTTTGTTTTACCAAGTCGTAATAATTCATGACTGTAGCAAAGTTTGTCAGGTTTAGCTCTATGGAATGTTAATTTGCCTGACAGATCAGAAAAATGCTTCTTATATGCAAAATCTTCTTTCCCTACATCACTAATGCTAATGCAACTTACCACCACAACCCAGTGGTTTGGTATCTGCTTTGCAAAATGCACTTTTGGTCTGTGTAAATTTCACTATGGTCAAGCATCCACATGGGAACCCATCAGTTTCCTTTCCAACAGTAACTTTGGAAAGCCATGTCCAGAGTGACTAATGAGCTGTTCCATTAGATGAGGGTACTTCACCTCAGAGTCAAGTGCATCAGCAAAGAAATGAGGAAAAAGCTGCTGCTGCTGGTGGTGGTGCTAGGCAGGTCTCACAGAAATATAAAATATCATTCTACACTATCAGCCCAGCATCTTTTTAAACACTGTATTCACTCAAGGGAAAAACTGGCAAGGAGGATTTTTCTGTTTTTTCTTGTGAGACATTTCAGATCTTGGTGTCATCATCTACAAAATCCATATTTCACACATGAAAAGATTCATATAAAAATGTCATCTAGTATTGCTCATCATAAACCAAACCCAGACAACATTTAGAGAAAAACATATACAGAGAGCAAGGATTTAGGATTGAATGAATCAAAAAGCTAAGTGAGAGGTACAACTTCAAATTGAACTGGAAGTCACTGGTTTAATTTTAATTCAGCTGAGTTTTTACCAATTGCTAAGGTATTGAAAGCCATGAATGTAATCAGTAACCAAGAAAAAAAAAATTAGCAAGTGAATCTGTTTTCCAAAGCAAGTAATATAAAACCAACAAAGCAAAAATCCAGGTATACACTCACTGAAGACACAAAATGTATGGATCCTATATCACTGTTGAGTTAACTTATGTTCAAAGAGGAATGCAAGTATAATAAGTAGATTTTAGCTTCATCTATGAATTAACATTATTTAGTGTTCTTTGATTTCTATCTAGACGATAACAATTTTTAGGTAGATATATTGGAGTCTGGTTAGATACATCCCTGTTTGACAGAAGATAGCTTTAGATACCAAACATTATGAAACATTTTCCAAGCTAGACAGCTTGGTAGGGGACCAAGAACTTCAGTTCTCAGAAATGCTGGATTTTACTCGCAGAGTGTCTCTGCATATGATGGGAACTCAGTACATATTAAAGGCAATCCTACTTGAAAAAAAAAAAAACAAAACCAGAAAACAACTTTTCACTGCAACACTGAAGTAATTTAGGCTAGGAATCATTTTTAAAATCCCAAACACTACCTGAGATTATCCAGTGATCCATAAATAATCCCATTACACCAGGAAAAATCAAGAGAGAAGGAGAATGGGAGGAGGAAGTTTGAATGCATTCTTAGCTGAAAACAGTGCTTGAGAAAAACATGAAGCAATTTTCAAAGGGTCATGAGCTCAGTATACAAAAATTTACAGACTAGCTACAGTAATTGTGCCAAAATCAGCAACAGCAAAGAAGTTACATAATAAAACAAACACAACTAAAGAAGACACACATTTTAGAGGCCATATCTTTCATCACTTTTTCTTCTTTGTTTTGTGATCTGTCTCCAATGTTCCTCAATACTTGCTCACCAAAAAAAAATACCCCCTATTTTTTGGTATTTTTAGCTTTCTGGGGAAGAAATTACGATTCTTTGTACCCACAAAGTCTTTTCCAGATGATGTTACCTACTGCAAAATTAACACACAACTTAAGAAAAGGAAAAAAAAAAAGGCAGTTTTGCTCCAGCCATGTCACACCACTGGTGAGTCTACAATTCTTAGAGAGGGGGAGTTCTAGGAGCTTTGTGAAATGAAATGATTTGTGCAGAAAAGCATTTATTTACTCTGACATTCCTAAGAAGCCGCCTTTGTTGTCCATACAACATAAAATTCAAGCAGAGTTTCTCTGCTCATCTTACCTCAAATCATGTTTGCAGAAAGAGTTCTTTGTACACAGCACAAGACGACACCTGAAATTGTGTTATGCTGTGACAATGAGACCCCACTACCTACACTATAAACCCAGTGATTCCTGTGTAAACACATTTCCCATCTGTGCAGGGGTGCTGCAGGGATGGCAGTCTGTGGGTATCCTCAGAGCCAAGTCAAGTGATGTGAGTACAGCTCATTATCACACAGCAGTGCCACACACCCCGACACAGATTTCTATTCCCACTGTGATTTTAAATGCCTCCTTGCAAATAAGCTTCTCAGAGGATTAATAGTTGGATTTTCCTGCTATATAGAACAAGTTCAAATGAGGCAGCCTCAAAAGTCCCTGAAAGTCTTGTGCTCTGGCATTCGTTTGTCAGGCAGGACAAGGGAACCTTAGTGGCACTTCCCGAGTGCCTGTGTGGTTTGCAGTAGTGAGCAGGTTCCTTGTCTGAATAGTGACAGCAAGAAATCAAAAACTGTGGGGATGCTCCAGCCCTCTCTCCACTGGTGGGTTTTAGTAGCAATGCCTGTTTGCCATTCCCTGGGACAATGGTTCTGCTGGTGGAAGATTAAACCAGAGTGGGCTATTGAGAACTGTAAGTTTCAAAGTGCTCACCCAGAAAAGGTCTGAAGCATTTTTGATGTTAATATGTCCAGTGAAATCAGTTTTGAAAAATGAAACACATCTTGTCAAACTAAATTTTGACAACAGGATGATATTCAACTCGAGTGTCACCATCTCCTTTTGAGCTTCCCTTTGGAAGACAAAGAAGTACTGTTTGTCTGCTTCATTTGTTGTATGTATTTGGTCAGGTTACCTCACCATGGGCAAACCAATCATGTATTAAAACAATTATTTTGTACTTCAGTTCATAGATAAATAACACATATATTTATACAGATACTTGCAAACACTTAAGTGAGCCAGGTGCTCAGCTATGACTGAAGTTTTGTGTGCTCTGGACATGAACCTAATATCAGGGCCCTGTGGAGATTCCTGATTTAGGAGTCTTCCAGAATTGAATTTACTGGGAATGTGCCTTCTAGTTTAAGAATTATATTTTCAGAGCTGTCTGTGTAAAGCTGACCAACTCAACAGAGGATTCGAGAAATGCTGTGAGATGAGTGTGTTAGTGATGCTAATTTACAGCAAAGAAAGCATGTGTGTGAAGGTCAAAGGCTCATTACCATCATCTCCTTGCCAGTTTTGCCCAGATGCCCTGTGTGTATACAACAAGTTGGGTCAGGCAGATTCTAATTTACTTGAAGGTATCTTTGGCCTTGGCAGTTTGTGGAAAGATGATACCTTGCAGGCCTAACACACTGACCTCGAGTAATGAAGCTGAAGAGATATATTTATATAAATACCTGTGTGCCTATATTCATGCAAATGCCTGATTTAAAAGAAAGAGCAACAATGATCTTTCCTAACTATAATTTTACTTTTAAAAACCCTTTAATCAATGAATAAACCTATCTGCCAATCTATATCAGTCTGTGCATGGGGAGAGAGTTTAAGCCAGCTAGGAATACACGATTTAGCAGCTGTGGCACTGCAAAATGCAATGTACTTGACAAATTAAAAGAAAACAAGAAAAGAGCATTAGCTAAAGCAAGCAATCTCAGCCTTTTTGCTGGGAGTCTTAATTTAGAAAATCTACTTGGGAAGAATAATTGTTCCCATTTTTTATTTTGCTTGGATGACTTTTACAGAACTGTTTTTGCCGTCAATTGGCGAATTCAGTGGAAGAAACAAATTACCCCATTATTAAAGCATATTTGCAGCAAATAATGGATATTCCATATAAGCTGTGCTTATCTGGCTGCTTTTTCTAACAACTTCTAGGAACATTATGCCTTGATCCCAATATGCCTTTGTGTAACTGGTGTTTAATGACAGGGTAGATCTCCAGCAGAACACGGTTCTGCTCGCTCCACGTGTACCCCACTGGGCTGGATTCCAGGCCAGGGCAGCCTCACTGACTGAAACTTGTGACCTTCTCAGTGGGTTTCCTGCATTGTTCACAGCTTGTGTGCAGCTTGATTCCAGCCTCTCTCACTTCTTCTCCTAGGGTTATTTTCTATCAGCATTCCTGCTACAGGCTGCCCCTGTTTTTACAGGTGGCAATATAAGAATGTTCAAAAGTTTCTCCTGGGCTAATATTTTGCTACTTTTCCCTGTTAATGAGAGTTTGGATTTTATTTCACTTCAGTGTTTAATTAGTTTATAAGAAAAGCTGACTTGGGAATTGACCTGAGTGTACTTTTCAAAGTCAAGTATTTAGAATTAAATTCATCTTGTTAAATTTTTGGCATGTATGAGTTAGCTAAGATACTCTCAGTTACTCGTGTACAATCCCTCCACACTTAGTGGAAAAAAAAATTAATTATCTTTTGGGCTTACAGCTTTTTCTTCTACTAGTGGTCAAAGTAGTCAAGATTAAAGAAACCATGAACATCTAAACAGGGGGCTTTGAAAATAGGGAGTTAAAATCCAAACCTGTAGTGCATTCGCCTCTTTCATTTTGTTTTCATTGCAAAATCATTTTCATTTCATTAAACTTCCAATGGAGGGCTTGAAATGCAGGTTTCAGCACAATCCTTATTCCTCTCATTTAAAATGAGAAAGGTTTAGCAGATCAATAATCAATGGATTGTTGAGTCACTGATGATAATAACAGCGATTTACATCAGCTGTGCCTATTATCAAGCGCAATCACAAAGCACTTGGGAAGCAGATTAACAAACTATTTCTGCTTAAGTGGTGGTGGAAGCCAGCTTCCTTTGGAAGCCAGATGAAGAAGGATAGAAAATAATGACCATTAAAACAAATGTTGAACTACATTTGCCACACAATTGTGTAGAAGATGCAGTACAATGTTCACCTTAAGAATGTGAAAATAGCACTACTTCTCAGTTGCCTGAGCATGGCTCTTCACTGTCAGAAACCAGGCTGGGCATTGAATTTTGCCATGTGCCCTAAATGCCACCAAATAAGAGGTGTGTTTGCACACAGTATGTTCCTAATTTGAAAGGCCCTCAAGTGGAAGATGTGGCCAGACTGTGAACCAATCTCCATATCCTAGGTCATGCCAAGCCTCATCAGCTGAAAAATGAGCCTTGCAGTCTTCAGGGCTGCTTAGTACTGCAAGCAAATAGGCACACAGACTTTCCATAATGGTCTAAAATACCAAGAATTCTTTTTATTTCCTACCAGAAGCAGCAAAGAAAATGAGACAAAACAATAAAACAGTGGCATGAATTTGAATTTTCTCTCTATCATCTGATCATTTTTGGATCACCTTAGCACATCAGGAGCTTTTCTGTCCATCTGTGAAGCTGAAAGCCTCCCTCTTCTATTCTCCACCTTTTTTATGGTTTGCAGATCATTATTTTCCTACATCCAGAATTAAGCTACATCCCTTTGGTATGAAAGCACAGTGCTGTTGTTCTCCATGTTCATATTTCTTTTATTTATGTGAAGGCAATTTTCCTACATTTTCAGATCCAGTGTATGTACCTGACCTCCTTATTCTTCTTTTTGGTAAACCCACAGTTCCAACCTCCCTCAGCTGTGGTCTCAGCACTGCTATCCCTTTGTGCCACATGAACAGAAAGCACAAATGTGTCCACCTTTCCTTGGGACTAGCCTGGAAGTGACACACCATGGCCCCAGCTGCAGGCAGCTGACTGCTGGAGCCCTGATAAACCCTGTGACACAGCAATGCTGTGAATGCAGGTGGTATTCCCAGGATTCATTTAAATACCCTTCACACACAAGTAAGCATTAGTCATCACTGCTTGTTATAATTGTGAATGTATTCAAGGTGCTAAGTTTGGTAACAAGTCATGATCAGAAAGGTAATCAGCTACCTCGACTGGAAAACAGGGATAGTAATTTCAGTATGGTAGGGCCATGTAGGTCTTGTGTCCTCTGGCAGTCATTGAACTTAAATGGAAGTGATCCTTCAACTAAAATTTGTTTTTAAGTGACTGAAGGATAAATAAATGGTCCCCTACATTTAATTTCCTATTACCATGAAATTCTCTTTTTCAGTTTCACAGGGAATAAGAAATGCAAGTCCACCTCTGTAAGGCAAAGACACAAGAAAAGAGACAAACACAATACAAAAAACAAGGAAGAAAATGTCGTGAAATGTGTAAACATTTATATCTCTGTCTGGTTTGGGAAAAAATAAAAGCAAACAAACAAAATATTTGCAAGGAAACCTTCCAAGCCATAGTCTTTTTCCCAGAAACAACATGACTGGCAAGCTGTGACCTGCAGTGACTATGAGTGCATAAAGGTGTGGATGAACTGCAACCTAACAACCTGTGCTCACTGAAGTTAACAGAAATTTTACCCCTGAAATTAACAGAGTTTCATAGATCCTTATAATGTAATGCAGTTACATGCAAATGTAAGATACCAAGAATAACTGCATAATTTTGTTGTTAATTCCACAAGAATTTCAAGAAAACTGTCTCAGAAAAGACAATCTTTTAAATAAAATGCCTTTGAAATTTCTCAGGAGTGATTCTTACCTTCAGAATGTGTCACTTACCACCATCAAAGACTTTAATGCAAAACAATAATGACAAGATACCCAAAACAAAATAGCTTAAGGCCTATAACACCATATAAGAAACAACTCTTAATTTCCCCTGTGGTTTTCTGTAATCTTTGACACTGCATTTACATTCTGCATAGCTCTCCAATGTGTGCTGGAATCCCAGCACAGCAATATAAAAGTAAAACAGTTCCAAAGGGTTATATTAGGATACTAAGGATCTCAAAGACAAGACACTAGCTATTGACAAGTTTCATGAATAATTTTACTGCATTTTTATTACTTTGTAGTAAAAATATCTGTACCAGATGCAACATCATTATTCTTTTCCCTTTGCTTTCAAATGATTTTTTGATATGTCTAAAAAAATTCCGTTTTCACTTATAAGTCTGAAAATCACACTTCTAGTTTGAATTTGAAATGTAATTAAAATGCACACTTCTCTGTTAGAGCTGGATGGGCATGAAAATAAGAAATTTCTTTTTACTCTCATAACTTAACATTGCTTTAATTTTTAAAAGGCCATTTTTTAAAAAGCAAGAATATTTTAGTTAATAATTTAGTACTCACTTCAATTAGAATAGTTATTAAAACCTTCAATGACGTTACAATTAAAAGTTTGAAAATAGTTCCATAATTTCTAGCATGATAAAATTTTCTGCTCTGAAAAGAAAGCTAATGAAAAAATCAAATTTTTAATCTTGGTGCTGTTTCAATATAAGTCTTTAAAACTACCAAGGAGGATTTTCAACTGACAATGTATTTCAATATATCTGAAGATGCTCTGCAATGCAATGGGTCAGCTCTTTCAGTGGCTGTAAACTGGTGCAACCCTATTGTCTGAAGAAAAGACACTTGCTCAGGATCTTGTTCATGCCACTCAGCAGAGAAGGGACAACTGGTCAACACAAGAAAACCTTTGTTCAGTTTGGATATCCCATCTTGATATAATTTGCCAAGAGGCCAATCATGTCCAATCACCTCAAAATTGTAAGCCCATCATCACCTGCCTGAGGTAAGTCTGAGAACAGGACAGGACCAGATGCAGATGGGAAGCACAATTTCCCCATGCTGAGCATCCAGTTATGTACATTTTTTCAGGGTAAATGCCAAGAAGAGATGTGATGTTGATAAGAGAGAAGAGCAGCACTGAACAGACACTTTACAGAAATCTTCTGGATTAGACAAAAGCCAGGCAGAAGAGAGAGAGGCTGATTTAAAGAGCAGCACAGCAGCCCTGACAGCTTTCAAAAAGCTAAGCCCACCACCACTCTGATACAGGGTGAGCTGTGCTGAATGTCTGAAATGCTCTTACCGAGGCAAGATAAGAATATTTCATATATATTGCAATGTTTAAACAGCTGCATGTACTTATCTAATGTTACTAATGCTGCTAATAATAGTAGCTACAATAACATACAAACCACACTTGGTCCCTAAGGTTCATTAAAAGGTTGTCTAGTACTGCCTTTTAGCCCTTTATACTAGTACATTGTTTTACATGGTACTTTTAATTTAAATCTGCAAGACTTTGCCTGGCCATTTGGGACTGAAATTTTCCATGTCATTGTCTGTCTCACACTTCATTTCCTCTTTGTTGGAAAGTCTCAGCTAGCACAAAGTTAGCTATTCCTGAGAATGAGGCTGGGAAAAATTTTATTCTGAACTTTGGAAGGACTGGATGTCTCAACTGTGCTGAAGTTGGTCACAAAGAGGGCAGGGAAGGCCTTGTTTTGTACTGTGAATGAGTTCTCCAAAAGGTGCCAGATTGTCAGGTACCCTATATGGTGTAGAGACTTGAAGGTTTAATCTCTTGACAATTTTCCTAGACTAAGGTTCTCCAGGCTTAGCTCTGAGGTACTGAACTGAGATTTCCTCTGCAAATTTGGGTCCAAGCTGTTGCCTGTGGGCAGCACAACTAAGCAGAGGAAGACTAATCTCCTCCATTACTTCAAATCAGTGTGAACTGCAGGACCTGCTCCCCAAGTCCCAGTGCATTCCTCAGCCATGGCCTGAGATTAAACAGATGCAAGAATAGGAAGCAGAGCCTGTTTTCTGCTACACACAGGAAGGAAATTGTGTGCATGGGATTTATGGGGTCTTTGTCATACTCTGGGTTAAAACCCTGTTCTGTCTAACTGGCCCAGTAGCATGAGTGAGCATAACGAAGGGATCACGTGCAGCCCTGATGCCTGGCACAGCTCCAATGTCAGAGGAAGGAAAAAAGAAGGAGCTGCAAAATTTAATTGCAGAGGGAAGAACAGCTAGAACTGATGGGGACCAAATATAATGAAATGGATAAGGAAAGTGTGAGGAGCAGGGACTATCTGATACTTGACCCTGTCAGGTTGAGACTTGAACAGAGTGGAGAAGATTGGACCTGGGGTGAATACAGGAGTTAAGTCGGAGTAGAAAGGAGACCATGAGACTGGAGAGTTC
>VZTZ01028343.1:340741-357902 GCA_013400955.1 Drymodes brunneopygia | reverse complement strand
GCTTTGGGCAGGTCAGGAACACAGATTATAATCAAAACTTGTGCTTGGGGCAAGTCAGGAACACATTCTAACCAAAGCCTGAGCTTGGGGCAGGTCAGGAACACACATTTTAACCAAACCCTGAGCTTTGGGCAGGTCAGGAACACATTCTAACCAAACTCTGAGCCTGAGGCAGGTGACAGCTCTGTAAGGCAAGGGACAGCCATCTGTCACCTGTCCCCATCCCCAGATGAGGGGCTCAGGGGAGCCTGTGCCTCACTGACCCCCACCCAAACATCATTCCCATTCCTCCTTTGGGAGGATGGCTTAGCAAACAGAAGGAGAGGAACCCCCAGACAGCACTCACAGGTATTTTGTCTGTCCTGTTGTCCTTCCAGACCTCTAAAAGTGCCACCACCATGTCCTTGAGCTCGGTGCGAGACAAGACCCCATCCCGGTCCACGTCAAACACCTTGAAGCAAACTGAGGGAAAAGGGAATGACTTTGCTGTAAGAACCACCCCAAAACTCCTTTTCCTTCATTCCTTGCAGCCCTCTAATCCTGCAGAGCCCCTGCCAGCTCTGACTGATGGGGGATGCAGGTGTGGAGGTGAGGAAATGCAGCAGCTGTGTTTAACATCAACCCAAATCCAGATCCTGCCACCCTCTGCTGTGTGTGCTGGTGGGACAGAGCAGGGAACACCTGTGCATCCAGGAATTTCCAGGGAATTGCAGCTTGGAAGGAGCAACCACGTGGTTTTGGAGGAGGAGGGAACAAGAAGTGTTTGAAAACAGGGAGGCAGCTGGGAACTGGGCAGTGGGAAGCCACAACATGCTCTTTACCACAAGACAATCAAATAGGACATTTGGTTGCTGTTAGAGATAATGAGGAGCTAAGGGCTTGCACTTTCTATATTGAGATGCACACTTCTGCCTCAAAATGCAGAATGCTGCAAAAATAACTTCTGAAATGCAGTTTTTCCCAGGTAGATAATTTTTTTATATGGAATTTTTTATAGGGAATGACTGATAAGCTGTAAAATACACAGAATTAGGTTTAATCATCCTTTATAAAAGGAAACCTCGATGTTTGAAATTCCTCTGTTTGTTTTTTATTTTTTAACTTCTAAAGTCACCTTTCACAGACTTGTTCAGTGGGAAAAGAATCTCAAAAAGGTGAAAACAACTCAACCTCAATTGCTCCAACTGAAAAAACTCCTCCCAAATCAACAGGTTAATTTTGCATACTTACACTTCTGTCTCTCTGCCAAGGGTCCCCTGCAACATGCTGAGAGCCCACAGGAAATTTCTTTAAAATCTATGTGATTGTCTCGGTTTTCATCAAAAGCATTAAACAAACCTGCAAACCACAAAAGCATCTCCTGTTACAGCACCTGAAACACCCACCCAGCACCTCCACGAGGGGTTCAGGGGAACAGGGGCAACTGTTCATTTAACTTTGGCATTTATTCTTTTTAAGTGTAATAAAGGTAATTAAGCACTACTAAGATCGTTTCAAGGTGAATTAGATCTCTCAGGGATGGCTGATGCAGCCAGGGGTGGGGAGGGAATCAAGAATTCTGAACAGCTCCTCACACCCTTCCTTGTAATGAGTGATTCAGAGTTGGAGCTGAACCAGTATGGGCAGGATTTCCAAGGTGCCTGACAGAAATTCCTATGGAAATCACTGAATTTCACTGCAAATCTGGCCCTGAGTTAAGAGCTGTAGCTATCAGCCTTCAAAGCATTTAAGGGTTCCAATCATTCAGCATTATTTATCCCATAATTTCATTTTTTTTTAGCAATTATGACTCCACAGAAGGCAAAGAATGATCAGAAACCACTCAAGTTTCCCCACAGCAGCTGTGTAAGTTTAAATCACTGAGCAGATAAAACACATTTGGGAACAAAAGGATGTGGGGATACATCCCTGCAGAATTGGACATAAATTCTGATTTTTTTACCACTGCAGATGAATTTCCCATTTGTTACCTACTGCTGCCACTTGTCAGTAAAGCCAACCTTTTGGTAATATAAAAATTGTCACTCCAGGACTGCAAGTGGAATGTCCCTGGATGTCCTCATGTCATGCAGCAAATGGCAATGAGACAACTGCAACCCCCAGTTATTACCAGAGTGCCTTCAACTGGGCAGACCAGTTTGGTTGTCAGTAGAAATAACAACCTGCAAATCTCCTGACTGAGCCTCCTGAATGAAATCTTCCTTAATTTAGAGAGGAGTGTTTCATTGGCTGCATGATCCAACAGCTGACTTGCACTCTGAGTTGCCTTTTAAGAGGTGAAACTCCCATTTTTCAGTTTAAAAACGGTCAATTTTCTCCCATTCAGGGCCAGCAGTTTGTTTTGTCTTTACAGAACCTTAAGAAAAAAATTTTCAAGCGACTACAGGGCAACTTCTACATAAAATCTGACATCTTTCCTGCCAGCTGCTAGAATGCAACACCTCCTTCAGCATTCTACATTTCCCAACAGAGATTTCTCAGGTATTTCCCCCCATTTTTCAGCACTCACTGAAACGATTCTGTCCCAGCCTAGAGGACATTTCAGAAGAGACACTCTGAAAGCCACAGCAGCTGTGAGTCAGCAGAGGTTCCTCCCAGAGCTGATCTCATGCCATACCTTCACTCAGAGATTGATGGATTGGGGGAGACACCAGGGGGGCAAAAGTTTCCAAATCGAAGCGTCCGGTCCTGGATTGAGCTTTGAGCAGCCAGTAACGCTTCTCCAGGTCGATGATGTCTGATTCTTCCACTGCACAATCAACAAAAATGAACCAAAATTACCTTCTCTCTACACACAATCTTCTTACTAGGAGTTCAACATCATCACAAGGGTGTAGAAACACAAAAATTGCCTTTTGCCACTGTTTGAGCCTCTTCATTTCTCACCCATTCCTTTTTGGTGATTTGAACTTACAGATTATTTGAACAGATAGATTATATGTGCACCATCTTATTTTTCCAAGGTATTCAGGATTTAAATCCTCAAAAAAGATGTAAAGTTGCATTAAAAAAAAACAACACCCCAGATCTTTTATGGAAAAAAATGATGCAGTACTTAGCTGCCCTTAGAAAACTCCTATTTGAAATTTTCAGCTTTTTGACACAGTAGTAAGGGTAAATTTTAATGTGGCATTTCAATGTTGTATCTCAGTATTGGTTTTTTTCCCAGATATAAAATAGCTTGTTTCACTTCATTATTTATACTCTAGAATTATTTACAATCCCAGTAAGCACTGGGGAGTGGTTACACAAACCCACAAGACACTTTATGCAGAAGAACTTAAAAAGTCATTTAAGAAGGGGAAAAAACCCTGAAAACCAAGAAATAAAGGTGCTAAACAAGGCTGGATAAAAACAGCCAGAGGAGGAACTTGTGTTTTCTTCCAAACATTCTACACAAATACTCTCTTTAATGCTTTATCCTTGAAATGAAATATAAATAGATATAGATATATATATATAACAAGATTAAATTTCTGCCCAACAATACTTTTAAGCTTTTTACATATGCAAGTGTGTCACAACAGTGCTTTAGGTCAGTGCCAATTAATTGGCTCTCAAACAGATCTGGAATGACAAAGCTGGCTATATTAAGAAACCACTACGTGTGATCTCATTCCCAGATGGTTCTGAGCCTTTAAATCCACGCCAGTTTTCTAATAGGTTTAACTTGAGCTATTTGGCCTGGTTTAGTCCACAGAAACAATAATAATCCTGTCAGGCTTAAGAACACAAGGGCTCCGCCTAAAAAAAGTTGTGTCAGATTGAAATTTTATTGATTTCTTTGCCCGTTTCTGTCATTAGTGGCAGTAATTGACTTAAAATAGGAACTTAGGTAAGCTGCAAGGAGCATGAAGTTGTTCTAAGTGCCCAGCAGGAGCATCATATGATGCACCAAAACTCACACAACTCCTTGTGGAAAAAATCTGAATAAAAGAGTTGGAGTTGGAGGAGTGGAAGGGGTTTGCGTTTTCCTGCAAGGTGTTTTTAGACAGCCCAGCTGGAGAAGTGACATCAGTGACAAATGTCCCTTCAGAGCAGTCACAGGGGTGACAGCCCCAGCCCCAGCTCCTCAGGGCATCATTCCCAGCTCCTGAGCATCCCCACAGGGGGAGAAGAGCTGATCCAGAAGAAAACCTCATTTCCTTTCTCCTCTCCCCTCCTTCCTGGATGGATCAATCCCCAGATCTGTTTCACCACCCCCTGGCTCTTGGCTGGGGTGTGATCACCAAGGTTTTGGGGTTGGAAAGGACCTTTAAAGGTCACCCCAAGCTCCTCCAGGGACACCTTCCACAGGATCCCACATCCCACCTGGCCTGGAATATTTCCAGGGATGCAGAATCCACCACCTCACCACAAAAACTTTCTCCCTCACACCTGCTCTTACCTTAAACCCATCACCCCAAATCCCATCAGCACAGGCCCTGCTAAAACTCTGTCCCCAACACACCAGGAAGCAATAATCCAAATTTCAACAGGAATATTATTTTACTGGAAATGAAGGCAGAGGAATAGAGGAGTTGTTTCTTTGAAGCTCAGCACACAGAAATATCCCAGAAGTCAGAGTGCCAGGGCTCTTCCCCTTCCCAAACAATGGCACAGGGGAGCTTTGCTGCCATTTACAGGAACTGCACTTCCACATTGCTGCTCTCATTAGCAAACACAAAAGCATTTTTTATGTTCTCTTGTGCATGACCATGTAAATCACTTTGTTTCCTTTTAATCCACCTCTCCAAGTAGGAAGAATAACAAATGTGTGAGCTGCACTTCATTCTTCAAGTGATGCAACACTGAGAATATCCCAGAGCCAGCAGGAAGCTCCAATTGTCCTCACTGGAGAGTGAATCTGCAGAAACCTTTCCCTGGCAGGTGCAATATTTAACTTTAGGTACAATATTTATCTTTAGGTGCAATATTTATCTTTAGGTGCAATATTTTTCTTAAGGTGCAATATTTTTCTTTAGTGCAATATTTTTCTTTAGTGCAATATTTTTCTTTAGGTGCAATATTTTTCTTTAATAATTAAGAACTGAAAGAATGATATATTTTGCCAGAGAAACCCTCTCAAATATCTATAGCAGAATTCTGATTTTTTTGATTGTACTTCAAAGATGTTTCTACAGTGGCAACTCCATTGTTTTATTATTTAATCTCAGAAAATAAAGATGATCAGAAAGAATTTTGTTTGTCTTTCTGTTCACAGTGGTTGAACTGACACGGTCACTTAGATAATTTTCAAATAATCACCTTTAAAAGGATAGCTGGTAAATGTTATCTTTTATTCTAGCCCCAGTGCTCTTTCTGCACAAGAGCCAAGCACTTCAGAAAGTAAAACTAAGCAGTAAATAACATTCTTAGCACTGATTAGCCTTACACAAATCAGGTAACCACAAGCACAAATGTGACAAAAGAATATTTCTCAGCCCCAGTCAGAACAAATTGCAGCCCAGTGCTGCAGTCCCAGGGAATAAAAGGAGCAGGATTTATTGCATTGCAGCACACAGAACTTGAACTGCAGCTGAGCAGCAGCTGTTGCATAATTTGATTTCTCCAGAGTGATTTTTTTCTTTTTTTTTGCACATAATCTTGTAAATCAGTCTCAGGATATGCAGTGCACCATCCATTCCTCCACGAGTGCAAACTAAAAGGAATCTCTGGCAATTTATGATTATAGCCATATAATCATATTTGTTACTGAAGGTAAATGAAGCATGGGGAAGGCACACTGCACTCCATACCCAAACACCATATTCCACAGAGCTTTTGGATACAGCAAGGATTTTAGCTTCTCAAAATAGAAACTTTTTTCCCCCCCTAATGTCTGTTCAAATCACATCAAAGTGTAAATTGGGCTTTCATTCAGATTACTTAAAAAGATGTATTTTATATACAAAATATAGGCCAAAACCTCAGATCAGACAGGCTTTTTAGGCCAAGTAATTATTCATTTTGGTAAATAAATACATGATGTGATTATTTTTGGTCATATGGACATGATGGACCTGTGAAATTTAACCAGTTTACCATCACATGCTGATTTATGTCTCCCTCACCACTTGTCCATCAGAAATACAAAAAACTTTCAGGTCTGTAAAATTATGAATAGTAAATTTTGGTTCAATTCTTTAAGAATTAGATCAAAATAATCAGAGGGATGACAATAAGTACAACTAAAGCACAGCCTTCTTATTATAAAGGAAAACAAATAAACATTTTCAGTCAGAATATCATCTAAAACTGTAAAACTACTAAAAATGACTTAATTTAGAACACTGATCAACAGGCAGGTGCATGGCAGTGATAAACACTAAACACCCCATGCTACATTTTAATGCCATCCCCACAAAAAATCCTACTAAAATATTCCATAGAAAGCAAGCCATGAATATTAGAAAACAAATTTAAAAGCACCATTTCATTTCAGTCAATTCTGATTATAATTCTTTATACGAGCAGAATTCACTGAGTATTCCAATACAGGATAAAAGTGCAATATTTACCCACCTATTGGTACAATCCTGTCTGGCTCACAGCAGCAGAAACATACCATATTCCCAACATTTTACCAGGATTATTCCCCTGTTCACCATGCTGAGCTCCAGGCACACCCCAGGCCCTGCTGCCAGGGAGGGCTCTTCATGCAGCCCAAAAAAGTGACATCAAACCCTAAAAACACTGACACTTCTCACTCCAAACTCTCCTTTGTGGGCTTTCAAATTAACCCCCAGAAGATTCTAGGGCTGAGAGCTGCTTTGCAAGACATAAAATAGCCTGGGAACTAAGAGGATAACAAGTGGCAAAATACAGATTAAGTGACACCGAGGCTTTTACTCATTGGCCTGGGCTGCTTGTCAGACTTTCATCTTTGTGCTTCTGCTAATTAAAAACAACCACACAGGGAAGGGAATATTTGAACTTGGACCAAGAGAGATCCTTGGGAGGGTCAGATGTGCCCATCCAGGTGTGCATGCAGCAGAATTTGGATTATCAGAGCCTCAGGGTGGGAACAGGGAGGTGAAACAGGGAGGGAGGGTTCTCACTTGGGAAAGGCAGCAGGGAATGAAAGGTGCCCTTAAAAATTCCTTTAAAAAAGGCAAAATCTTCAGGATTGTCTTCTAGTGGCTGCCACACATCCCTGTTCCCACAGTGGGAGCCCCAAGCTCCAAAATGTGAATTTAACACTCAGACTGAAGGGATCCCTCACAAATAGAAACTTCCAGCCTCCCATCTCCATCCTCCCACCAAGCTGGCAATCCCAGCTCTGACTGAAGTTTTGTTCCTTCCACAACCTTCAGCTTGGATTTTGTGCTGCTTCAGAAAGTGCCTCTTCCATTCCAACCACCCTGCCTGGGCTTCTCTCATGGATTGTCCTGAAGGAGTGACAAATGTAAATCCTAAAACAGAATTATTTGGAGTGATTGCAGTCATGGTTGCACCTCAGTGAGTGAGAGCTCTCCCAAAGAACAGGATGGATTTTTCTGACAACACAAGAGTCTCTCCCATTCAAAGGGGAATTTGGATGTTGTTTAATCAGAATTTGGTGACACAAGCACTGGGTGGCAAAAGAGTCCAAATGAAACATTCTGTCAGTTCAAAACCAGCAGCCTGATGAATGGAATTATCCTCCCCATGGAAAAGGGATGAAAAGCTGAGTATCTACACCCTTTACAGGACTCTGAGTCACACCAAAATGACACATAAAAAAGGCAACCAGCACCTATGCTGCAGCAGGAAAAATATTTCCAGCTAAATGAAGGAAATCAATGAGGTGTTCCCTGAGTCAGTGTGACAGAAATGTGGGATTTACAGGCTCCACCACAGTGCTGGTTCAGTGTGATGGCTTCACAAATATAGATATTAAATAAATTTAAATGCATATGATTGTACTACAAACTGAGAAAATCCAAACTATTGCTACTTGGTCATTCCTCAGGTGGAAGACAAATTCATATCCCTGAAATTGTTCTTTTTAGGAACAAAGGCCAGTTATTTTGGCAACTTTCAAATAAAAGTATTCCTATTTCTGATTTAAGCGAAACGGAACAAAATTTGATTAAAAGCAGCAAGTGTGTGCAACTTCCTGTAACTCGAAAATTTCATTTCTAATTATGTGTTGAGAAATGTAATTAAAAGTCATCTGCACACCAAAACAAATGTTATTTACAAATGAAAAATTAGTATTCCTTTGTCTCCCTCATAGCCTGGCTCATTAAGCAAATTTAAATGGAGTCAGTGATGCTTTGCAGTGGAATGGGGGCTGTTTCTAAATCACTGGGAAGAACTTTCCCTGCTTTTATCCCTGCCATTTCTCATGGCTCTGACACATTGTCCAAGGAGTTGGGTGGGAAGCACAATTTGAGGTGAGGATGGGGAGGGGGGTCTGAGGTTTGTGCCAGGAGAAATTCCTGACTGCACCAGCAAGTGGCACAAATTATTCTTCATTTTACAGCAGAAGAAAAGTGGAAACCTTTCCCTCTTTCTCTGTATTCTGGTGTTTGCCTCAGTTTACCAAACATTCTCTCACTTCCTGCCCCTTCCAAAGGCAACCATTCTCCCAGGAAAAATATGAAGAACAAGCCTTCATTTAGAGCAAAGGAGCTGTCACAACAGCTCTCAGTGTTTTACACGTTCAGCTGTGATAAAAATGCTTCTCTACTGAATTTCTTACTCTTTGGAGTGACCTGATTAGGCTGAAATTACTTCCAAGTGCTCAAGCATTTATATTTTCCTTAGTTTTGCATCTGTTGGTTGAGATTCTGTTGGAAATCACAAGGTAATTCAGTAATATTTAGTTTTAGCTAGAGGTTCAAACATAACTGTCACATGAGCTTTCCAAAGCTGTGGACAATAATCACATCACCTGCATGGATTTCTGGAATTCACTGAAAAGCTCAACCCCAGCTCTGACACAATGCTAACAGTGACAGAGATAAAACCACAAGTGAGAACAATATGAAACATGAAATAAAATCTATTAAAACACTAGCTGTTAAATTTAAATTATCTTTTTTATTCCAAGCCTCGGTTTCAAAATAAACTTTCAGTGAAAAGCCCAGTAAAAACTGTTCTGAAAGTTTCAATTTCAAAGCATAAAAAAGAGCAGATGTCAGAAAGATACAGGTCAAGATCTTTCCCAGAGCTGAACTCCAGAACACTCAGAGGGTTGGGGTTTTTTTTCACATTCCTCTTTCTCCACCTTGTCAATGAAACCTCAGAATATTCAGTGGTTTTCTGTAACCTCAACATCTCCTGCAGCCTCTCATGTCATGCAGATAAATTACCTGGTCATAAACTCCTGGCTTCATTATGCATTTTCATTTCAGATGGTCAGAAAACTGTTTGAATGCCCACATTTAAAAGCAAGAGGATGAAAAGGATGTGTTGCTTTTTTCAAGTAACTCGCCCATTATTTGTTGCTTTATTCAGGTAACTCACCCATTATTTGTTGCTTTTTTCAAGTAACTTGCCCATTATTTGTTGCTTTATTCAAGTAACTCACCCATTAGAGGATTCAGTGCCACACCAACACCAGGGAGGAAAATCCATGAGAGCACATAAAACACAACCAGGCTCAAATCCCTGACACCTCCACAACCAACTCCCTTCTCCCAGGGATCCTCAGGGATGGAATGGATGCTTGCATCACACTGGTACCTCAAGTGTCATTTATCAGCATTTTGGTTTTTAGATTTAATTTAAAAACCAGCTGTTCCTTCTTTATATTAAACACAGACATAAGGAAGCACTTGTTTTTTGGAGACAATTCCTGAGGATGCTTCCCTTTAGTTAATTCTACCACATGCTAGGAATAATATTTATTTTACTGGAGAAGCAAATTAAGAGGTAACACTTCTTTTTGAAACAAATATTATTTTCTCAACTCTCTCAGTAGTTTTACAACCCACTGTAAAGACCAAAAATAAACCCAGTATTACCAGCCAGCCACTTCAGAAGATACTTTTTTTTTTTTTCTTTAGCTTGCTTGGTAGCAAACTTCTACACAAGTGTTGTAGCCTCAGCATTATTATCTCTTAAAAATAACAACCCAGTGTCCTTGTACACAACATTTTACAGCACAGAAAGCAGAGAACAAATGAGCTCAGAGAAGGAATTTCTCTCACTGAACCGAACCGAACGGAGCGGAGCAGGGAGATTCAACGAACAACAACTCTGCCTGTGAACTCTGGCAGGGTTTTTTTTTTAAGATTTGCACCTTTACTCACAGTGTGTGACTCCAGCCAGGGTCTGGTAGAAGGTTGGGGTGTCACTGTCATCAGTGAGGGTCACATAGACCCCTCCTGAGAGCAGCCAGCGCGAGAAGGTGAAAGCGTCTTTGTTGTGCAGCAGCCAAACCCTGAACTTCTCGTAGTTCACCTTCTCACCCTGCAAGAAAAACCACAAAATGGGAGCTGTTTTTCTCACTGCCACTAAACAGCAACCATCCAGCTGTATGAACAAAACAATTGGAACGATCTACTAGAAAAATAAGTGCTAATGTAATTTTTCTGCTTGGAGCCATGCCTGTTTTTCCCTTTCCTTTTGAAACGGCAATGGGAGGGAAATTAACTTTCAGTTCTCTCTGCATTTCAGCCACCTACTCAATGTGGCCTTTGGAAACTCATTTACCCTGAACCTCAGGTGAAAGGGATGAAAAGAAAAATGGTTACTTGCAATTCAAAACAGCAGAGGTTATTTTGATGAATTTAAATGTATTATTATAGATACCAGCTCTGCTGCACCAAAACCCGGGCGCTATAAAATCACAAACATTCTGTTCTGTCTCTGCAGGTACACAGACAAAACAGAAAAATCAGATTTGGGAATAACTGATGCTGTGATGAATCACTGCAGGAACATGGGCACTTCTTTGTCTCTACTGACCAAAAGCATAAAATGGGAACATGACATTCCCAGGATCTCCTCATTCTGTGTCTCTTGGAGCTGCCTGTTCAGGAATACATAAAAACTACACATTCACAGAATTTCACTGCTGTTTAAACCATTTCTTTGAATCCTTGCCAAGCTGTGCCCATGAAACCATAGGGATCAGCAGACTAATTTCTACAGGACCTACAAAACTACCTCAAATAAAAGCAAACCCATTATCAGTAGACAAACTCATTATATGGAGATTCTCATCTCCAGGGGAAATAAACAGGGGTCTGCAAAGTGGAAGAGGTTTCAAGTCATTGATTATTTAAACTCCCCTCATATCACAGACCATTAAACTTCACTGAATTACATCTCTACAGAATCCAACAATTTGCATTTGGCCATGGACTGTCTGCAACTGCCAAGTGCAGAAAATTGAAAATTCACTATATTCCCTTTGCCAGGCTGCTCCAAACAGTTCATCACCAGCACTGCTGAAACATTTGCATCCTATTCCCACTGCAGGGGATTGTTTCACTTCCAGACACTCATTCTTTTTATGCCTCTTTTTCTAGACTGAAGAGTTTTAGATTTTCATCCAACAAATCACAGACTGGTTTGGGTTGGAAGGGACTTCAAAATCCATCCAGTGCCACCCCCTGCCATGGGCAGGGACACCTCCCACTGTCCCCAGGTTGCTCCAAGCCCTGTCCAACCTGGCCTTGGGCACTGCCAGAGATCCAGGGGCAGCCACAGCTGTGCCAGGGCCTCCTCACTTTGATTTCTTATTCTTTCATTTCTCCAACAGTTTGGGGATCAAGAGACAAGAACATTTTCTCACTCCCCATTCCACCCTTTCCCTCTGCTTTTTGCACTGCTCTTTGTAAAGGCAGCAAGAGCTGGGTCACTAAAACTCCAATTTTCCCTGGAAGGACAACAATGAAGAGGGACAGAGAAACTTTGGACAGGAGGAAAAGAGCATTTGAAGCAAGTAATTATTTATTACAGCTGAACTATGATGGAACTCGAGCAATGCAGTTACCACTGAATTTTTTTTCAGAAACAAAAGGAAAACTCTGATATATTCTAAAGCTTCTATTTCTAGCTGAGTACATGCAATAATTCTGATGAACAGAAGTGCCTATAAACATCATCCTGGAAATCAAAGCCATCCTCCAGAAGGCAGGCAGGAAGGCCCACAGCAGGAACATTAAACTTTCTCACTCTCCAGCAATGACCGTGGATGATTAAGAGCCCAGTAAATCCTGCTGAGTGGCTTATTACACTATTTTCATTTTAAAAGAAAAATCAATATGCAGCATTTTCTTGAAGAGGGAAATGCTCTGAAGCCCAGATTGATACTCATCTTCCTGCAAGGCTTCATAAAGTATTTCTGGATTTCTTGGACAGTGTGCAATTAACTCGTAGGGTGCAATCCATCACCCCACACTGATGGGAAATTATAAATAGGAAATGGCACCGTGGGTCAGCTCCAGAAGCTGGGCTGCACTGGGCACAGGATTTCTGATTCCAGCCAGGACTCAGGAATGCAATCCCTGCCTCCAGAGGCAGCAGGACACCAGGGCCAGAGCAGAGCCTGGCTCAGGCAATGCCCAAACCAGAGCTATCTCCAACACACAACAATAAAATCTGAAGTAATTAAGTAACCTGATAGGCACAAATAAAGCTCCCAGTCAATCTGCTCAATCCTTTTGCCAGAGGAATGTAGAATGATGTCTCCATTTTGCTGATCTGAGTCCTCTGATAACAAACCAAGCAAAAAAAAACCCGGAAATTCATCAGGATCCTGGAGTCCAAGAATCAAAGATGAATACAGGGAAGCACCAATGCCCTGGTTTAGAGGAGGATTTCAGCTCCATAAAGATATCCCTCAAAAAACCTAAAGCAGAATTAAATGTAGCTCCTCACATGAACAAAAGCAATAATATAAAACTATTAATATTTTGAAGCAGCCACTGCTGTCAGGCATTTGTAAATCCAGGGTGCAGATCTCCTTTCTTCTCAGCTCTGTGTTCTAGATTTCTTCCCTGACTGCAATAAAACGTTCACACTAATGACTAAGTCCCCAGCAGCAATATTAGTATTTAAATTTACCTGATGACATGATTACCCTTGGGAAGTGATCTCTTTCCAAGCAGCACAGTGAGCACAGAGAATGCCTGCATTTATCCACCCAAAGCTGCTCACATCAATACAAATCATGTGTAATACCACAACACAAAAACCATGAGCTTTTACCCAATTTAAACAAGCTCCATTTGTTCCCATACCTGCACGAGTAGGAAAAAGAAGCTACTTAATGTAATTTTGACCTTTTTGTAAATGCAACAGGAAAAAAAGCTGCATGGAATACCTCAGAGAAGCATTTCTTGAGTGACTCTGGGACTTTCCCATCAACCACATGCAGCATCTTCTCCATCTCTTCACGGACAACATAACTCCCAGATTCATTGGAGAAGAGGCTGAAAATATCTGAGGAAATAAGAGATTTGTGTGAACATCTAAGCAGTGACATTTTTCAAATTTAAAGTTTAGAGCTGGCTGGGAATGTCAAAGGTTGTGCAACAACTAAAGGACTAAAAACTTTGGTTGATCCAATCTCAATACAGGCCAAGATGGTTTAGGTCAAGGTCTCCCTTTTCTTTTACCATTGCAGTCAAAATGAAAATGAGTATTATCAAGTCAGATTAACAGAGAAGACAAAACAACAGAAGTCAGTAGGCAGATGCTTTCATTTGTTTTGAAAAAATATCAATGCCATCCTCCTTCCTCTGCCCACACAGAGACCATCAGTCCTCCTGTAGGATCCCAACACTGACATTCCTGAAGAATTAGCAAATATTTCATTTTGATGAATATAAAAAATAAAAATCCACTCAATTTCAAAAAATACAGCTAAAAATGTTTCCAAAAATCCTGTCTTTACTGTAAAATGGTCACATTTTACACTCACAATCCACTGTCTTGTTGTCAGTGTTTTAAGTTACATCACTTACATTTTGTTTTCTCCTCCTCTCTGCCTCTTGTGAGTAGAACTAATCCAACTATCAAGTTATTGAAGTGCAGCCCTTTGGATATTCCTCCAAATGAACAGTAGATAACCTAAAAGAATAAAATAGAGAAGTCAACCAAAAATAGAGAAGTTAACCAGAACCAGGGCAAACAGAGATGTCAGAAGTAAAAACAGCACCTTATCCTGAGGCTCCATTTGATGTGGTTTTTAGGCTCATCACCTCACATTGAGCTAAACACATTTCAATTATTAATTAATATTAATTGTGTTACCCTTTTGTAGCTCTTCTGGTACCCATGAACAGCCTTTACTGAGTGAAACACAGGGACAGCAACATAAAAATCCCATGTTAGAACCCTCCAGTGAGGACATTTCTCACTTGCTCATGGTGTTATTTCCCCAAACTTCTCCATCAGGGCTGAAATGTCCTCCAGGCTGGGCTCTGATCATCTCAAAGGCCTCAAGGGGATGGAACAGGAATCCCCAAGGCCAGGCTGGCAGCAGAGAGGGGAACACCAGAGCCCTGTGAGTCACTGCCCCACCACAGGGGTGGTTCCCATCACAAGTCAAAATTAAGCCAGGACTGGGAGTGCCCAAACAAAACCAGTCCTGGGCCTGGCAAGGTTAGACCTGGCCAAGCCCCACAGGGCTGTGGTGACAGGAAGGTGATAAGGGAACACCTAACACAGAGTGGCTACACCAGATTTACTGCTGCTCCTGCAGCCTGCCTGGAGACACCTCGACAGCACTGGGTGACCTGCAGAAATCCTCTCCTTGTCTGTCTGTCTGTCCATCCATCCAATCCATCCCCATCCAATCAATNGTGGCTACACCAGATTTACTGCTGCTCCTGCAGCCTGCCTGGAGACACCTCGACAGCACTGGGTGACCTGCAGAAATCCTCTCCTTGTCTGTCTGTCTGTCCATCCATCCCTCCATCCATCCCCATTCATCCATCCATCCAATCAATCCATCCATCCACCAATCCATCCATCCACCCATCCAAATCCATCCATCAATCAATCCAATCCATCCCATCCATCCAATCAATCCATCCATCCACCTAATCCATCCACCCATCCAATCCATCCCATCCATCCAACCAATCCATCCCATCCACCCATCCAATCCATCCCCATCCATCCATCCAATCCATCCCATCCATCCCCATCCAATCCATCCATCCATCCCTCCATCCCATTCATCCAGTCCATCCATCCCATCCATCCAATCCACCCCTCTGGACTATTAAACTCTGTCTGCAGCCATGGCAATGTCAATCAAAGCACAGCAGGATCTAATTCTCCACAAAACATCCTTCAGACCCTCACTTCCATCCCACTCTGAACACCCAAATACTTTCATTTCCACAGGGGCCTCAGCTCAGCCTCTTCTGTTCCTAAACTTTAATCCATTTACAACTGCTTGAAGGGCTGGATTATTAAAAGTGAATTTGTGCTTTATTTGGACACAACAATTGTGGAAGCTTCAAGGCAGAGATTTGAATTCCACACTTTTTATGTCTAATCCTCCTGTCTTCACCAGATGCCTTCAAGGCTACACTGCCCATGTGAGCAATTTACCTTCACATTACACTGGGATCATTACTTTTCTTTAAATATGCAGCTAAAATATCCACTCACTCCTGCTGAACTTTGTACATCCCAGCTGTGACACCAGATGAGCAGCAAATATTACATTTGTGCATTATTTCAACACAACACGAGGATTGCTAATGAGATAAACAGGGGAGAGGAATTCTATGGGTAATGTCCAATGTATCAGCATTTAATATTTTTGATTACAACCACGGGCAGCTGGCATTGCTTGGAGTTTAGCTGCTTAATCATTCCTTGGGAAGAGTTTATAAACACTGAATGGGCACGGAACACATCCTTTTTTAAGGCAGGAACTCCACATTTTTTCACGTTGGTGTGGCATTTGGAAAACTTCTAACATGCACCATCAAAATGTGATGCAATTTTTGTCTCTTCCAAAATTACTTAATGCTGTTGCAGCTTCACTTAAAACAGCCACACCCAGGCAGAATCCCAGCACTTTGCATTTCAGAATGTAAAATTTACTATCATTATATGGCACAGAGTAATTTTTAAATAAAATTTAAGCCATGTTGTTTCATGGGCAACTGAAGAGTGTAACAAGATTTAAAAGCAGAAGCTTCTCACCACCTGAGCAGCTTTCCTGCAGTTTAATAACACAGACACATCTCTAAATCTTCTTTTATTAATATCTTCAACTCCATTCTCCAAAACATTACTGTCCTGAACGTTTTCAAAATGTTTTGTGTGCAGGACAATCCCACAAATTGTTGGACCAAAGTTCCCCTGGTTTCAGTTCTCTGTTTTATGTCCTCTTTAAAACTCCAGTGTTTTTAATTTAACAAATTCCTGAAGGTCTCTGACTCCTCACAACATGCAGAGCACACAGCCCAGCAACCTGAGCCTCCAAATGATCTCTTTTAGTGACTGAAAGGCTGAAAACTCTGGGGTTTTGGCTGCTTAATGACTTTGCCTGCCTCTCCCCATCCTGGAGCCAGGAATTGCAAAGCATCCCTTGACTCAAATCCCAATTTTGGCCCAATTTCCAGCATTCAGGTTCCCAGATTTGATACTGCACTGCCTGCATATGAATGCCACAAGTACATCATAATTTGTACTCGAATTTTGAGATGAGTTCTGATGAGAAACCATCAAAAGCCAATTATGAGTCTTCCATTAATTTTATTTCACCACCTGGAAACCAAGGACTGCTCTGTAACCACAATGAGTGTTAGAAGAGACAATCATCACCAAAATCGTGTCTTTAAGGACAGATTTTTTTAAAAAAAATAAAATAGAAACCAGCCAGCAGACATTTGAAACTCCAGAATCTCTATTTGAGACCAAATCAGTAATTTAATCCTTAATGTTGATATAAAAGAGACATAAAGTACAAGTTAACTCAGAACATAAAATTCTCAATATTTTATACTATTTCAAACCAATCATAAATCGTGAAAGATATATTTTTTTGTTTAAACTTAGAGGTTACCAACTCTCAAAGCATCCAGAAAACACTCAAAAATTCATCCTGAAGACAAGCTTTAAGCTCTGGGCAAATCAGACCCCTCCTTTTCCACTGCCAATTTTCCCTGCTAAGCCTTAAACACCCACATAAAAAGCCAACTGTTTACAGAAGTAAAGCAGCATCATCCTCTTTGCCAACACTCAGCAAAAACAGGGGGGGAAAACCAAA
>VZTZ01028343.1:320898-340677 GCA_013400955.1 Drymodes brunneopygia | reverse complement strand
AAAAGGAGAAAAGATGAAAAAGGAACTCTGGCAGAGTGTAAAACCTCCAGCAATTCAACACTTCACATTATCTAAATAAACCTGGGAGACTTGCACGCTGCCTCTGAGGTCAACAGCTCTGAGGGGGCCAAAAATAGAAGCTGTGACTAGAAATGACATGGAGCAAGAGATCATCTGAAAGGTCTGCCTAATCTTTGTCTCTCCACCAACAATATTTTGATATCTCTCTCAAGAAAGGGGTAATTCTACAAGAGAAAATAACTTTGTAAACACGCACGCGTGCAGGTTGGTATTGGTATTTTTTTAGATGTATACACATCTAACTTTTCTATTTTTATATACACTTTAAATGTTATAAAAAATTACTCTGTGCCATATGATAGTAAATTTTACATTCTGAAATGCAAATTTGTTGTGATTCTGTCTAGGTGTGGCTGTTTTAAGTGAAGCCGCAACAGCATTAAGTAATTTTGGAAAAGATAAAACATATCTAATATTAATAATATAAACAATATTATATGTTTGTATCCCTGTTGCAAATTTTGATTCTGGCTATTTTTCAGTTCATTTATACATTTATTATGAAGAAATTTATTTTTAAGAGCTTGTAAAGATTCATCTTGAGAAAACAAAATAACAGATAATGGAATCTCAGAGAAACCAACAGCAAGTGCATCTTTGGAGTGAATAAAATCTGTTATAATGCTCTTGTTACAAATTCCCAATCTTTTAATTGCCCAAATTTCCACCTGGATATTCAGGTTTAGTTCAAAGTCATCCATCAGGTATTAACAGGGTTGGGAGCAGGTCACAGCCCAGCACATCCCTGACACGATCAAAGTCTGGCAAATCATTTTCAGGCAGAGAAGGTGCATTGTGATGTTGCATAAAAAAATAGGAAGCAATTCAATCAACTCCATGAATATTTGTGTGAGCACCCTGCATTTGTTTCCCAGGAAAAGAGCAATTCACAGCTCACCTCAGCAACTTTGGGAGGGACCCCATCACCCAGAACCTCCCTGATGAAGCACTGCTGGGTCATATAATAGGAGAGGCCACAAGTTCTCTTGAAAGCATCTTTGAGCCTCTTCAGTTCTATGTCTGTAACTGAGAAGAGAGGAAAGAAAAACAAAATTTTGGTCAATAAAGATGTTACAGAAAGGTAATAGCTTAAGGAATCTCCAAATCCTCCACTCCTCCCGTTCACCTTTACAATAAAAAGACACGGAGAAATTAAACGCATGATTTCCTCTGGAGAGGGGGAAATGTGACTGGGGAAAATGAGATTTAATCATCTAATCTTGCTTGAAAAGAGAAGGGAAGCAGACCTGTGGTTACCTTCAGTGTCAACAACAGCTCACTGTTCAAGTTTTCTGACTACAATAGGTGATTGTGATTTGTTCCAAACTCAGCACCGTTCTTGGCACACAAAGGAAAATAAGGCAGCTTTATGATCAATTCTGCATTGCATGTAACTCAGGGAAATTATCTGCAACCAGCAGTGGTGAATATTATTAAAAGCAGCTCCAACAGCATCTTTCAGGCAGTTTCATCTATTAACCAGTCTGCTTTTCTGTATTAAGCCAAATAAAATACTTCACCATCACTACAAGTCCATGAGACAGTGCAGTGAGGTGTGATTTAATAGGAATAAAACGTTGGACTACATGTAATTCTTCACCCAAGATTCCTTTGCACATCCAAAATCTGCTTGCCAGCTTCACCTGCTCAAACTTGTTCACAAGTGTAAAGGTGGAAAATGTGATGACATCCTGCCCATCCTGGCCTGGGAGCTCCCTGGAAAGCAGTTTTTACAAGCACAAAGCAACTTTCTAAGAAGGTGTTTAAGGAGGGAAGGATCTCGTGGAACAAAACAAGCAGGGAATGGCACAGGATCCCCTGGAAGTCCCTGAGTGGTGCAGAAAATGCAATTTAGCAGGCAGAAGCCCAGGGAAATGATGCTGCACAGGGGAGCTGTGACACTGTATTTATAGCAAGGAATTTTCTTACTCTGCTATCACAAGCCAGACAGAAACAACACTGCCATGGCCAAAGGCTTGTCGAGCTTTTTGTCAGCCAAAATAAAAGGGAGCACTTGAGGGCTTAATCCAGCACTCAGCAAAACTTCCATTTTTCAGTTAATTCATTCATCAAAAGCAAAAAAATCAATCCTTAAAAGTAAATCACATTAAAACATTCCTCCCTAATTTTAATCCGAGTCAACGCTGGAATAGATGTTGGCTCCACTTAACAACGGTGTGCAAAAACAGAAATTGGGTTGTGTCTCAGATTTTATTACAAATTCTGGGTGTTTCTGACCATAAAGAAAAAAAAAATCAAAGTATCTAAGAGATAAACCTCAAGTGTGACCCACACTGCAGCAGAGCTATCAATTAGCACAGTGGTGATTATCATTAGCACATATCTTGTTTTACTAAAACGAGCCTGCTTTAATTACATGGCAGAAGAATGCTGCTCTCACACTGTTACCTGGGCTGGCAAGGTGTTTAAATTCCATTCTTTCACATGAACATCCAGCCAGAGTCACTGGGTGCCTTTGCAGGGGATGCTTTAATGAACACTCAGACAAGGAGGAAATGAAGGAAGTGCTTCACCTCCTCTCACCTTCCAGCACAGCAAATCTTCAGCCAGCAGGGACAACTCCCCACATTTAATGAGTGTTGGGATTTGCTCAGGGAACATGGAAAGGGGAAGCTCCTGCCTTTGTTATTTTGGCAAAGCAAAGAAAACAACCTGGATCCTACACTAAATCCAACAGGATGAAAATATTCTAATTTACTGCAGTTTTTACAAGCCTGCACACACACATTTTTAACAAAAGCAGACTCTGTGTTCTGGTTTTTTCTCCCTCTCTGTTAATTTTTTGATCTCCTCACTGTTTAATCCAATCTGTTTTGGGATTATTTGGTAAAGAAGTTTCTATACAAACACAGCATTTGCTAAGCTGATGCTTACAGTGTGCACACCAGGCAGTGCTCAGGAGTAGGAAAATCCCAAATAAATGGATCTCCCATGACCCAGGAGTGATTGGAGTGCCAGCCAAGGTGAGGAGAAGGTTGGGAACAAGGCTTGTCAAGCAATATTCCCAAGACCTTCAAAAAGAGCTGCACTATCAGTGTATTTAACAGGAGTGATAAGTTGATACTGCCTGTCCATGTTACATTTCAAAAGCAAGTTATTATTGCCAGAGCCCACTCAGGATTATTGTTTGCATGCAGAAACTACAAAAAAGGTCATGGAATAACAGGAAAGGTAATTACTTCCACTCCTTCCCCAGGAGCCATTAAAATGACTGATGCTGGCCATTTAAAATCATCTTGCAAAGCTTTGTAAAGATAAGTTCATTATACATTTAGATCCATGCACATGAAAGTACAACTGAAATGAGCAGAGTATAAATCAAAGATATTATCAATGTTTACTACGAGGCTGGAAGGCAAAATATTTGAATACAAAATCCCAACACCAAAGCACCAATTGCTCAACAGAGCTAGGACACGATGGCGTGTTGAGGGGAAATAAAACTGAGTCTTCAATTATTAAAGGAACATTTCTAGAAGCAATACATCTATTACTATAATAATATTAGAAATTAGAAGACTCTCATCCCCAGAAGCTGCCTTTTTCCTCTCAATTCCACAAGCCCAACACAGGAAGCCTCACAGAACACAGAGGGGTTTTTCATCCTGCCTTGAGACACCAGCGTGGCTGACAAACCTGTTCCCTGCTCTGACTGGAGTTCTTTCATTAGGAATATTCCCTTTTTCCAAAGGCACAGACTCTCCCCAAACACTTCCAGGAGCCAGTTGTCCACAGACACCTGTGAGCAGAGCATTCCCAAACTGCTGTCATCAGACACATGAGACAGACACCACACCATGGGCTGCACCCTTGCTGTAATCACAGCCTGACAGGGGAAAAAACACACACTGACAACTTCCCACAATGAGTTTGTGGCAGGGAACACAGCAAAAAACATCTTCACATCCCACCTGCCAATAGCAGGTGGCACAACCTCAATATTCCTGCAGGGAGAGTGAGTGTACATTGAATTCTTTACACTTCGAGATGCACAAGTGACTTTTTGACTGTGAGGTTCTGATTCGAGGTGACAAAAGCAAGGTTCAAGAATTAGATACTGTGTGATAATTCTTAAAAATCTACCTGCCACATAACAAAAATATTATAATAATTAAACATAATAATAAATATTAAATATAATAGTAGGGTTTTTTTTAAAATCTACCTTGCAAAAAGCAGCAGTGACCCAAAGTCCCAGGCTGTCAGTGTGTCTGTGCTAACTTTGCTAACACAAAGCTCCTGTGCCACCTCAGCTGGAGAGTTTCCAGTAAAGCTGCAGACAGTGGAACAGGAGATTAGTGCTGCATCCAACTCTCCAGGGAATATTCCAGCTCCAGTTTGTTTAATAAAGTTTAAATGAAACCACGCAACCTCAGCTAAAAATGTCACCCGGCTTCAAGTAATTGTAACAAACCTTCAGCTCACCAACTGCCCAGGGTATTTTTAGTTTCCTGGTGTTATTTAAACTTCAGGCTGTTTATATGGATTGTTTGAATTCCCATTTATCCAGGTAAGAAATGTGCAGTGCCTTCCAAACCTGGCCCGTGCTGGAAACCACCTGGTTCTGCTCTGCTTTCACTCCATGGATTTAGCACCAAATCACCCTGGAGTTTTCCTTTTGGATTAAAATTGTATCTGAAACTCAGATTATGCAAGTCCAACTTCAGACTTAACCCTTGTTTTGCCACTCCTATCAAACTGTTCAAAGTCAGCTGGAGGAAATCAACCCTTCCAGTGGAGCTTTGCAAGTTTTGCTGTCACATTCTCCATTCATTTTAGAATCTCTATGCACTTTAGACACTTCCTTTTTTCCACATCCTGCAGCTCTAATCTCACCTTTTTGACTTTTATCTCTTTCTAAGACACCCTGTGAGCAATGTAGGGTTTGGGGAATGGCATCACCTCTGTCCCCTCCAAAGATCACAGGGAAAGGACAATTTCAGACAACAAAAACTGGGCAGTAAATACCTGCCTCAGCAAAAGCTGCTCTGCTGTTACCAGGCTGCTAGTGAAAATTAGTAAGAGTCATCATAAAAATATAACTACATGGCTAAATACAAATAATATTGATATTTCTGCCTCTTCACGGCCTGTTTTGGAAGAAGAGAGAGCAGAAAATTGTTACATCAAAGCCAATTCCTCACTAATCAAAGTATTTACACTGCACATTTCTGTGATACTTCCTCAGAGGCCCCTGAATCTGAGCTAAGGTTTGCAAAAATTACCTCAATAAAATGTTTTATTCAAATACTGGAAAAAGGAACTTCAAATCTTCCTTAATTATATATATTTTTGATGATTGAACATAAGGAATATAAGAACAGTCTCTGCTTAAAGGTTAAAAGAAGTGGTTGGTCAGGCCTGGTGGATTTATTAGAGTTTAGGTAAAAATTACTTCACACCTTACCTGTGATATATGCACCAAAAGCAAATACAATAAATGTATTTTAAATTCCTACTTCATATTTATTTGCAATTCAAACCAGCCACAAAAACACCTCCCCTCACACAATGCTTCTCCCCCATCCTTCAAAACTGAAGAACACTGATGCAAAACACTGAGAAACACAGGCTGAGATTCAAACCACAGCTTTCCAAAGCAGCCACTTGTCTGATGGAGCAAAGGTGAAGAATAAAAGCATTTGAACTCTTAATATTGCCTGAGACATCCAGGCAAGAGACACTTAACCTCTCCCTGTCTTGTCTCAGCACTGAAATGGATCTGAATTTCCAGCCTGCATCAGACAGATGTGTGATAAATGAGCTAAGATATTGTGTAAAAGCACTACAAGCTACTACTGAAAAGCTGATTTAATCAGTGAAAAGGGCAGGGCTCCAAGTGTTTAACTGAGGGAAGGGGGAATTAATCTGTCCTGGCTACTATAAACTGACCAATTAACATCAGGTGCAATTAATTGGACACAGAAACACCTCCAGAATCACAAAAGCTCCGTGCAAACCATCCCTGCCATCAGGAGGAGTAACCACACCAAAAAGCTGATTTTTGTCCCAAAAGCCTGAAATATTTCATTTGGATTACAGGAAAAGCAAGGATTTATTCAGGTTCAAAGGCTCCCAGCACAACACCCAAAGCAGCCCAGGCAGGGGAGAAAACCACGAAGTATCAACAGTGCTGGAAGTCAAAACAGGAAACAAAATATTGCATAAGCAGGAAGAGAAAATCCAGGATAAAAAGGGCAGTCAAGGTGAAGGGTCAAGAACCTTGCCAGCTCCTCTGACTGAAGTACAAATATTTCCCCCAATAATGGAAGCATCAAAATGCCCCCAATACTCCCCAAAATCTGAATTTCCGTGTCACTAGTGGCTGAAAAGCAGCTTGCTAAGTCAGTGCCTTAAAAAACAAAATCCCACCAGCCCTGCACATCACAGGTACACAAAGCAAGCAATAATTTGCAACCATCAGCACAACACTGCATTTATTCTTGACTAAAAATAACCAAACCTGAATTCTAATAAAACTGACAACTTGCTCATCCTTCACAAAGCAAGAAAAATTCACCTGTCTCAAGTTCTTCCTCACTTCCAGCTCAGGTTTTTTTTTTTCCATAATTCCAATATTTTGATTTTTAAGTGACAATTTTAGAGGTTCAATATCAAACTCACAGGGCATATAATTCTCTAACCAGACAATTATCTTCCCTGTAATCACTCGCTCAATATTTCCCTTAGGAATCTTCATCCTAGTTATACATGGAAATTTTATTACTTTTTTCATTAGTCTTTATTGTGACTTAATGGCTGTGGTTATGAAGTTGTCAAGAACCAAAGCAATTACTAAAAAGCTTCAAAGAGGTAAAATGTGCAAGTGAAGGTAAAGTGTGTTTGGGAACAACCCCAAATTGAGATAAATGACTAAAAAGTCAACCTCCACACCCACACAGCCCTGCTAAAAAGGAATCCATTTGGGAATATTTTGGGAGAAAACACAGACTGAAAATTCCTGCCTCCCTTAATGGAAAAATGAATCTATTCCTAAGGATTCTTTCCTAAGTGGAATATCAGAAATGGCACCACTCAGTTTTCAACTCCATAAAGGCTTCACACAGCATTGACCAATAACAGGAATTTAAGGATAATAACAACAGATTAGGGCAATTAAAAAAAAAAGCAATTATTCAATCCAGCTGTATTTTTTTCCTCCCACCTATTCTTTGGTTTTTGGAGCATCCTGTGGATAAATCTTTCCCTGGTTCTATCAAACCTTCCCTTAATGCCTATCAAATGTTTAACATCTCCTGAGCAGGGAGTGGAAGGAGATTTAGTCATTACAATAGGATTTGCCAATTTTCTGTAACACCAATACTTAGCATTTATGTGGTGCTTTTAATCTTCAAAGAGCTTACTCCTCACAGTCCCCATCCCCAAAAGAATGCCAGAATTCCCAGCCTGTTTTATCCCTCTGTATCTCCACCAGGACACGTTGCTGTTTGGATTAATTCTCCCAGTAAGCCCAGTGTGGAGAGGAACACAGCCAGTAAAATAATAATAATAATAATAATAATAATAATAATAACAACAGTGAAATAATCCTCCCTCCCTCTGAGCATGGAAATCTAATTGGCTGGATTTTAGATCCTCAGGAATTAAAGGAGCTCCCTGGTCCATCCCTGTGAGCCACAGGATAAACCTGAAAGAACCTGAGAATTCACAAAACTCAGCAGATCAGCAAAAGAAATGTTACCATTTTTACAGCTACAAATTTAAGCAGAATGAACTGCAATATTAGGGACAAAAGTGATTCCTCTTGTCAAGTAAAGAATTAATAAACTCATTCTTCAGGAGCAATTCCTAGCCCTGGGTGTGACCTTTCCCACCCATGGGCCCCTGTTCCCGGCTGGTTGGGAAAAGGGGCAAAACTTTTAAAAGGTTTTTAATGATTTTAAAGAGAGCACAAACCATCCTGAGCATCACTGAGAACCCTGAATTCCCCTCCACTATGGACTAAAAAATAATGAGGAGTCTGGGATGCCCATCTTCACCTGAGCTCCTCATCTTTTCATGCTTTGATTTTCTTTCCCTTCCCACTGCTATTTCCCTCTGCTGCACCTTCACAGTTGTGGTTTGTCCATGATTTCCCAGGTGAGTGTTTCAGCTCTCAATCTTTTCAGCATTTAGAATTAATATTTAGTCCTGTTTAGATTAGAAACTAAACCCTGCTTTTCTGAGCTGTCCCTTCAGCAGTTTTCCTGGCAAACACACTGGAAGTTTGTGTTGTTAGAGGTGAGCAGAGCAGCTCCTGTCACAACTCAAAAAAGCTGCTTCTGCTTTATTACCACCATGAAAATCATCTCGACATTTATGCTTGTTAAGAATCACAAAATTACAATACAGAACTCATTCCCAAGAAATAAACACCCTGTTCAAATGAAAGGCAAGTGCCAACTATGGAAATGCAAACACCACCTAAGGACCGTGCTACAAAAGAAATTGGAATATAACAAATATTTCATATCCTGCTTCCCAACAGTGCCAAAGATACTAAATGCAGCTGTAATAGGAATTGTTCTTTAAATAAAAAATTATAGTCTAAGCCTGAAAGTTAGACATGAGCTACAACTTCTGCATAGGAAGGCAGAGTTTTCATCACCTTCAGTGAGGATGAGAGGCAAGGAAGGAGCTCTAATTTGGGATTGCTGGCATAGTTTTGATCAAATATTCACTCCAGTGTTGGCCTCTGGCAGCTGGAAGAGCCAATTCTAGTAAAGCACAGTACTTACATGCTATGACACCAATAATAAAAGATTCAGATAATATTTATACATTGCTGCATCTTAATTTCTAAAGTCAGAGGAGAAATATGACTCACTTGCAAGTCAAGTGTTCTGGCACAAACACTCCACACGTGTGTGCTCACATGGCCAAGAAAAGGCTCTCTGCTTCCAGCCTTCCTATTCCCAGCTCTTGGGGACACATCTGTCTAAAATATCATCTCAAATTCACATGTAAAGGGAATATTTTAGTGTCAGCTCCCAAATTTCTGCCTCCTGTTGTGCTGTTACAAACACGGGATGACAAGCTTGCTACACAACCTGTGAATGGCTGAAAAATACCAGCACAATCACAAATACAGACACTGCACTAGGGAGTGAAGAAATAAAACAAAAACCACCATGTGCTTAGTTCTGGGACCCCATTACACGTTTGGTAGAACACCAAGAACTGAATCAGAGCTTTAGTTTTTAACAGACAATAGCAAACAATTAGCATTACTATTTCCAAACTCCATCTCCACTGCTGCATCTCCTGTCAAGAGAATCCTCAATTAACATCCCAGGATTCATATTCAGGATTATCCTGACAGATGCCATACTGGTTTTACATGACAGAATTTCTCACTGGAGATATTCAGCATTAGATGTCCATTATTCCCTCCAGTGGGAAGGATGAAACAGCATTTTTAGATCCACCCCGGAACAGCTGCATGGGAAAGCAGCTCCCAATCATTCCAGTGGCACCGAGCAGCTGGGATGGATGGGATGGCTCCAATTCCAGAGATTCATGTGAACACACTGCCCATTGTTCCCCAGAAACACAAAAGGTGTCAGAAGGACTCTACAGCAAAGAGCCCCAGTGCCCTGAGCAGAGGCAGCAGCTGGAACCTCTCCCTGAATCCCTGGAGAGACTCACGAGATATCCTCAAGGACATGACAGTCTCTATTAGCAGCAGTACATTTACATAATAAATTACCAACATTTTATGGTTCTATATTTATCAAACATCTTCTACTCTGCTTTCTAACCTCCATCCCTGTAACACTGTGGCCTCTGCAGATATTTATCCCGTGTTCTGCACTGGAACTGGTGAAGGTTGTGGTTCCCTCCTGCTCTGTCCTATCAACATTGCAATCTGCTCATTATTTAAAGAATAACATTAGTTCTCACAACACATTTACACCACAGTTCTTTTAACGAGGCGATCAGAAGACAACAAAAAAAGTGGGGAATTGGTTAATGGCAAAAAGATCAATTATCATTCTTGAGGCAAAGACAAATCACAGTTGTTAGCTGCAGGATTGGAAAACAGGGACCAAAAATTTCTCCCATTCCTCTTCCATTGATAACAACCTTCCCTCAGATCCTGGCACGACACAGACCAGGCTGCACCAACTGCTGCTCCTTCATCCTAAAGCACTCCTGCTTCAGCTGCACAAAGTGCAAATCCACTTTTTCAATATTTAAACTGAAATCCAGCATTTAACTGTATCACATCATGAGGGAAAACGTGCTAGAAATCTTGACAAGACCAGGAAATTTCCAGAGTAAGATTTTGCTTCTGGATAACACCTAACAAGCTAGAGACAGGGACTGAAAAGAAGTGCTTCTTCAGCCCAAAATACATTCATGATGCCACATTCAAGTTCATTTTTAGAACAAATTCAATCTGCAAATCTCAAGTTCTCATAATTACTATCCCAATACTTTCAGTTCTTTTTCCCCCACATCCACAGACTTATTCAATCTGGTACTTCCTGTTCTGTTGAGGGCTCTGTGTTTCTTCCACTTTTTTTTATTTCATTCAAGGTCTCGGAATTTTAAAGGAACAAATTTTGCAAACTAATGGAGTAAATTTAATCATTTGAAACAATTCCAGCGTCTGAAGGGAGCTTACAAAGAGGCTGGAGAAGGAATCTCCATCAGGAACTGCAGTGGTAGCAATGGGTTCTGATAGAAATTCCTGTTAAAATATTTCAGCCCAGGAATCTGCCACAAACCCTGAGCACTGCCATTGTCACCAGATTGAGATAAGGAACATCCCTTCAAAACACAAAAGAAACATAAGCATCCATTCCATATTAAACACTTAACATGAAATTAAACTGTGAGTGGATGACAATGGAAAGACCAGCTAACCAAAAGATAGATACAGTGTGAATAAAATCACTGCTTTTGAGGAAGAATTCTAAGGGGCCTGGAGTAGGTTTTATTTTGAAGGGATAAAGCCTACATTTTAATGCAGAATTATATATATATATAATTTTGGCCTGGTGACATTGCCTCTCATGGCTTGTGGGCCCAATTCAGACTCTAAATTAAGTGAGACAGCTTCAAAGGATTTGGACATTAAAAACAAAATCATCAAAATAAGTGTTAGAGAATCCTTCTGCCTTTGTAGCTGGGAGCTGGCTCAGAGCAGCTCCCACTGCCTGGCCTGTGGCTGCAGAGCCTGACCAGAGGAAGTCAGAGCTCTTTTTGAGGTACAGACTGTCTCAGTGACTATTTAAAACCACTCTCAAAGCCAGGACTGCAGCGTCTGACAAAGCCAGACGTTCTGCCCATCTCAGTGTGTCCAGCATTGCCCATCACGAGGGAGGGATGTCCTGCTGCTTCTCCCAGAGCATCCCTGGGCCAGGAACTCTGCTTTGCAGAGAGCTACTCCTTGGTGGAGTTCATTAACACCACCATAAACATCTTGCTCTGCCCCAAACACACCCCGAGGAAAGCACAGCTCGCCACAAAATCCAACTTCCACGGGATGGGAGAGGCTTGTCCTGGGCTGTGACAGGTTAAAAGGAGGATTTACACACCCTGGAGATCAGGACATGTCACTGGATGTGCCAAGTAGCCGTACCTGAGCACCCCAGGGGAGGCAATGATTCAGGGAGGAGCTATTTCAGGGCTTGCTCCAGTCCTATATTAAATATAATACATTTATACAGTGGGAAATAAACCCTGATTATCCCCCGGCCAAACCTTTCTCAGCCATAGTCTCTTCTACATCAAACATGCTGCAAATGTTACCATATTTTTATAAAAGGAATGGTTTTGTTGAACTATTATTTAACCAAGAGTCTCACATCTCTAGAACTCAGGCACATGCCAGTAATACATTAAAATAATTAAGGTATTGTCCTTAATTGCCATTCTAATGAATGAATTAATGGACGACACAGAAAAATTCTGATTGGTTATAATGTGCATCAGTTTTTAAGCAGATTTGGTGAACTACTACGAAACCCATCTGCAGAGACACTTAGTGTCAAACCAAGATCTGAACTCAGTTTATAGCCATTAAAATCAGAAGAGCTTTTACACCCGTTTAATAAAGCAGAATTTCAAAGTGATGCACTTTCCAAACAAGCCCCACCTGAAAGGACCACGCCAGCCCTGCTCAGCTGTAGACACAATCCATAAAAAAAACCCCACTTCTCAGAGGTGTTAAAATTCATTCTGTAAAAAAAGAAATGCCAACTACCATTCTGCAGCTCAGCTGAAAACATTAAAGCTACACAGCCTGTGAGACATGGAGTCATCACTAACAAAGGTAAGGTGTCCCTGAAGAAATCACAAAAGAAAATGTGCATTAGGATTTTGCCACTCTTTTTAGGCAAGCAGGGAGTTTTATTCCAGTAAGTGCTAGCAATAATCCAGCATTCAAAGTTTGGTGAATTAGGCCCTTTCAAACTCTTAGGGAGAATCTACCTTAATGGATTTTTCTTCTACATTCATCTTTGCCCAAAGGCTTCATTGTCTCATTATGTAAATGACCTTTTCATATGAAAATTAAATGTTAAAGATGCTTTTTGTAGTTCTTCAATACTGCAAATATCACATGGACATTCACAATAATTCAGACTAAGTATAACTTATAGGAAAAGCACCTGCTTCAAGGAATGGAACAAATTAAGAAATAACTTGTTTTTAAATGACTAAAAATTGAAAGTCTTAATTAGAATTAACCCACAGAACTTTCTTTTCTATACAGAAACTCACGGTAGGAAATCATCAGGCAAAGAAGAGCCCTAAAGGAGGCCCTAAAAACCCCAACTGGGCAGTTCTGGTTTACATCAGGCTTGGAAATAACTAAAGTCAGTGGACAGAAACAATTCTGCTGTTTGAGAATGCAACACTTGTCCCACCCCTCCTCCATCAGCTTTCTGTATGCTCACAGTATTTGGAACTTCTTGGACCAGAACACAGCAGGATTATTTTAATAATAGTTAATAACTAAGTCTTACAGATGTCATAAGAGCTCAAGACTCATCAGACCTCCCCATACACCAAATGATTTCTATCAATGCATGAATTCCCAACCTAAGCAAAGATACACTCAATTTTCAGAAGACAGCGACACTTTTTGAATGACTGGTATTAGTAACACCTGGGTTTTTAAAAACAGAAAAATCCTAACCAGTCCTACCTGAAAGCAGGAGTGGTACAATAATCTTAATTTACAGAATTCACTAGACACTTCATGCCTCACCTCATCACATTACTTGTTAATGCTATGTTCTTTTTCATTCTCACAGGCCTGTCATCCCTTCAGAGGCCCGTTTTTTGAATCTGATTTCATTTTCTTGAGTACTAAAGCACTGAATGCCTTACTTATTTTATGAAAGGAGACAGTGGGCTGAGTTCCCTTGAGCAGAGCAAAGGGGTGAGGGTTGTTTTACTCATTGCTGCCACAGTGCCAGCAGCCAGAAAGCCTGAAACTCTTACAAGTCAAGTAAACAGGATTCAAAGTAGTCCCCTCTTTTTTTTTTTTTCTTTCACATTTCATTAGAGATGCTTCATCTCACACTGAACAACTTCCTAGTTTCTATTTTTGTCCTTTTTAAATTTTTTTTTCCTCTGTAGGACACTGTCAGGTAGACTTTAGACTTCATCAAAAGAAGGCTTCACAAAATTCAAGCTGAACAGAAATATTTTATAGGATCTATCAGGTTGGAAAGTATCTCAGGAGGTCACTTGGTTCACCCTTGTGCTTGAAACTGGGTCAAGGCTGAACTCAAACCAGCTTCTGGAGGGTTTTGTCCAGGCAGAGCTTAGAAATCTCCAAGGATGAAAGTTCAACAACTTTCTCTGGGCATGTATATTTTAAAAAAAAGCTGGTGTTACAGGAGGAAAAACCAGAAACTGATTAGAAACCATAAAGTAACTGATGCCATTGATTCAAATACAAGAAATAAAGCTCAGGTTTATGACCTGTGAGATATATAGGCATATAATCCATAATCCAAATAAATGTTTTGAGGACTCAGTTTTAGTCTCCATCAAGATAAGAAAATATATTACGTATGGAATGGCCTGATAGTGCTCTTTCCACTTGTATCAAGATATTTAACACTCAAAATGAGGATTTGCTCAGCTTATCCTGTGACCTCCAGCCCCATGGCTGGAATGGTATCTATTTAAACTCCCCTGGCAGCTTTCCTGCCTGCTTTGGTTGGAATCTCCAGTACACGCTGACAGGACAGAACTGCAGCTCATATTGTGAGCCTGCTCATGTTCAGAGACATGATTCACCTGAGAAGTGAGAAACCAAAGGATTCCCAACATTTACTGAATCATAATTCAACTTTTGGAGGGTTTTCTCCTTTAAGATGATCAACTTTTTCTCTTTTATGAAACACCTACGTTCTTAAATCCTCTTTTCTCAGACTTGCATCACTCCCTGCACATCCAGCACTTGAGCAATCACCAAGTTTCTGCCCTGCTTGGGAACCATCTAAGAATTACTAAAAGCCCAGAAAAAGGATGCAATCAGCTCCCACAGAACCACAGCACTTGCAGCAGCCTAAGCAGGAGGCAATATTTACCCCTAATATGTAAGTTTTCAACTGGTATTTCGTAAAGAATCTTTAAAGACCACAAAAGGTACGTCAGGAAAGGAAATGTACCGTTAGCTGACTTCAGTTCACCACACCAATGTTCCTCATTTCCAATAGGAAATAACTTGGGTAGTTCTAAGCAAGAGGCTGAAACCCCCTGAGTTCACTTCTCTAAACTCAGAACCTGAGGTAAAAGAGAAAGTTGTGGCTGCAATTCAGCAGCTGAAGAATTACAGATGAAAAACCAACTCTCTTCCAACAGATCAAGTGCAGCTGTAGGGAGAAGGATTTAGGGGTGCTGGTGAGTGAGAGGCTGGACATGTCCTGTGTCCTGGGCTGACCCCACAGCCTGGGCAGCAGCAAAGGGGGGATCCTGCCCCTCTGCCCTCTCAGGTGAGACCCCAGGAGGTACCAGGAGGATCAGAGGATGGAGCAGCCCTGCTGGGAGGAAAGGGTGAGGGAACTGGGATTGCTCAGCCTGGAGAGGAGAAGCTTTGGGGTGACCTCACTGCAGCCCTCCAGTACCTGAAGGAGCTGACAAGAAACATGGAGAGAGACTTTTTACAAAGGCAAGGGGGAATGGCTTCACACTGACAGAGAGTGGTTTATACTGGATATTAGACAGAAATTCCTTGCTGTGAGGATGGGGAGGCCCTGGCACAGGGTGCCCAGAGAAGTTGTGGCTGCCCATGGATCCCTGGAAGTCTCCAAGGGCAGGCTGGAGCAACCTGGTCTCATGGAAGGTGTCCATGGCAGGGGAGTGAACAAAATGATCTTTGAGGTCCCTTCCAACCCAAACCACTTCATGATTCTGAGAAGCATCTTCTCATCAGTTCATGGAATTTTGAGCAGATTTCCCCAAGTCCCTCCCGCCTTTAAAGCAGGCCTCAGAGCCTACTGAGGTGCCCTCCCAAAACAAGCACCACAACTGAATGCCAGGGTTGTGAAATAATTACTGCTCTGTGAATTTGAGCAGCCACTTGCAGCTCTGCAGCTTTATAAACAGGAAGTGTGAAGCTCTGCATTCATACCTGCTTTCATCATATGACAGAGCCCTGAAGCCATCAAATACTGGCTGACACAACAGGCCTCACTGTAGAATCTAGACTGTCTCCACAGTGGATTCTCCTCATTCTGAAAGCTTTAAAAAAAGGCTGAGAGACTTCTAGGCATTTTCACCACACGACTCTGAAAGTCAAGGCTCAGAAAGGTACAGGTTCATACCCTCAGAAAATAATCCATCCTGAAGAATCTTCACCTTGCCATCGTGGTCAAGCTCTGGTTTTCAGCTATGGGAGAAAATAAAGCAGAACAATCCCCTTTGTGGAATACAGAAAGAAGAGAATAAACCACTAAAATGGCTCCCTGATTGTTTTTCCTAAAGAGTCGTCCAGGATTTAAAAAGTTAATTTCATAATCTGGAGAAATAAAAAGCAGTTTTCCATGGGCTGATGGGCTGAGTCCATGGATTTGTCACCAGGCTGAGATCGACAGCCTCAACTAGATGATTATATATTTGTACAAGTTTTCCATCATCCTTTTGTCAGATTTATGACATCTGTACGCTTGAGGATGTTAATGATCAGACACCAGATATATTTGCCTTGATTTAAATAAAACAAATGTAGCGATTTTTCAAATTCAATCAAGACACAAAAGGTCATTAGCAAGATTTATCCTCTGCCCATCACACAACATTAGTCATTACTGGCACACACTCACCAGCCTTTCTGTGGCTTAGAGCGGGTTTTTGTTACTTTGATGGGCTTGGTGCTCTCCAGTTGGTACCATCTCAAAGACACACAACCAGGGAAGAAAACTGCCTTTAAAAACCATTATTCTATGAGCTCTCCAGAGGCAAAATCCGTGCAATTGATACACCTGCAAGTTTTGCCTCGCTGTGAGCTGGCATTTGAACCGCACGTACATTTCCCAACAACAGCACGATTTCTGTGCTTTCGTTTTGCTCTTTTTTCTCAGAGATCACAGTGCACAGGACCAAACACAATGAAATGGATTTATCAGCAGTCGCTCATTTCTCCAAATTCTACGCTCACTGACCATGCTGATGTTTTGGCAGTTCCTCTTCTCCCACCCTGCACACATGAAACAAAAATTTTACCTTGCTTTGAGCAGACGGAAAACTCTGCTTTCCTTTCTGGCCCAAATTTGACAGATCCATGACTATTCACTGACATTTCTTTTATGTGCTTCCCTGACTCAATATTTAGCACAGATAGTTTAGCTGGAATTGGCCTGAATTACACCTGCTCTAAGTAGCATTCACAGAAACTTTGACTACAGATTCTACAGTTTCATAATTCACAAGTACCTACATAAATGTGTGCTCAGTCTACGATTATCCTCTGAAAGTTACTAAAGCAGAACCCATTAACTGGAAAATGCAGTCCTCAAGGATCTGAAATAAACTGGCCACCAATATCACACACGAATCTCTTTCCTAGAATTCTTATTAAAATATTCCATATACAACAGTGCACACAGAGTGCAGGAGCTGCTGTGCTGGAGCTAATACAACAGTGATAAAAAGTTCTTTTTAATAAAGTTTTATTGGCCCAAAGGCAGCCCTTTGAGGAGTTGGGTGTCAAGACTGGCAGTAGAATATCTAAAAGATAAGGCAGCTTTAGAGCAGCATCTCCTTGGCATAAGGCAAGGCCACACAGCCTGATGGACACAGTGCTAGGAGAGGAAAATCAGAGGCAAAACACTGGAAAAGCCACCAAAACAGGACTCTGGCTGACTTGCAGCACTGCCCTAGGAAGAAAATTGCTGTTGGAGCTCAGGTCTAAAGAAAAAAGCAACAAGCTCAAGAGCCACAGTACCAGTTCATGCCACCACAAATTTAGTTTGATAAAATAACCGACATTTTTATGCTCGGTTTGGAACAAAGCACTTCTGACTTCACCTCTAATGACCTGCCCAAGGATTTCATCTCCTCACAAAGAATCCATCCTTGGAAGGAGGTCTGTGGGGTCAGGAACAGCTCTCCTCACTTCTCATCTCATACCTTTTCCACAGCAACACCACTTTGTGTCGCTGGCTACTATAAATAAGGTGACCACAATTGGCAAAATTCATAAAAAGAGATGTCTAAAATAGCATTTCCACTGCCAAGCTGCACAGCAGACCCAGATCCCAGGGAGGCTGATGAGACTCCTGTGACCTGCACTGGTGGACACAGGACAAATTCACTGTGCCCATCCACAGGGCCACGTCACCACAGCAGAGCCAGCTGCCTGTGCCAAGGAAAGGAGGAAAATAAAACAGCAGGACTGTCTCCTGTTCAAGGGTGGAAAAGGCCATCAGCACCAGCTTGCTCTGGCACTTCCATCTCCTTGGACAGAAGTTACATTTTAGCTACAGTTATTTATATTGTGAGCCTTTAACCACCACTCCCCTCACCTTCACAACCTTTGGCTACTACCAAAATGGAATTGTGATAAATGAAATTGCCTAAAAGTCAGCCTTATTTTCTGAAGCTGACAGAAGCAGCGTTTTTCCCAGATATTCTGAACAACTGAAATTCAAACTGGTGACTCAAAAACACAATCACAGCGTTCTAAATGACTACCACAAGCACAGGTAACTACTACTGATTACTCATGAAGAATTCCCAGGTGAAAAATTTGTACAAATACCACCCAATACGAAACTTTCTCGGCATCTAACAACCAGGAAGCAACGTTAGGGAAGGTGGATCTAATTGGAGATAAATATATTTGGTTTCCTTTTTTTAATGTTTGCATTTATCCATTATCTCTGTTTGTGTCCACAGAAATGCCACAAGTACCAGCAAGGTTCTGTGGAAGTAAGAATGGTCTAACAAATAATGTTTTGATAACTGGCCTGTTTTATACATACAGTGATTCACTGGTTAAGTAAACAACATAGTTATTTAGCAAAACATCAATTTATAACAGAGTGCCTAAAACAACCTTTCTGGTCTCCTACAGAAAAACAGTATCGAAGGTCTCATATAGAGAAGGAAAACATCCAAAAAAATAACAAAGAAAAGCATTGTATACACGGCACAGAAATACTTTCTTATTAAGAAGAAATCAATCTTATTAATTATGAAGCATCCTGATCAACTTCCTTGATTTTGAAGCAGTGTAAGAGTTTAACTCTAACTTTAAAATTCAAAACACTCAGGTTTTTTTCCTATTTAGGAACTTTGGAATATACATCGTGACCAAATGACTGTATTTTCCACCAAACAGCTTATTTCAAAGGCTTCCTGATATATTTAACTTCACACCTCTACCCAAGCTGCATTTATAACTCCAGCTCTTCTAAAAATACATGCACCAAAGCTTTCAAAAGACTTCCTATACTTTCACTAGCAGTGAAAATTCTTCAGGGCTGTTGTGTTTAAAATCTGCAACACAAGTGACTTTGAATCATACGTTTGTTTCTCCTGCTTGACACTACGTTGCTCCATTTCCTATCTGACATGGCATCCCTCAGAGGCTCCACCAACACAAAAAAAAATTAGAAAATATTTAACAAAAACCCCATTTCACGTCGATTTGTTTCTCTTTCAGTTAACACCCAGTGGTTCCTCCCAGCTCTCCCTTATCACTCCTGACATGCCTCTCACATGCAAGCAGGAATAAAAAGGGTAGCCATAGACTGGCTCGAGCTTATGAATTTTATCAGGGCTTTAAACATCAAACAGGTGAGCTGCTTTACCTGCACTGCATCACGTGAACGCACAATAGGGCAACAATTACAAACACCTGTCCTCCCTGCAAACCATTTACTGCTGGAAATTCCTGTCCCTCTTTGTCCTTGGACTTGGCTATCACTTCCAGAGCCAGGGAGCTTCCAGGGTGTAGCTTTGCTGTCGCCTTGGAGCCCTGCAGCTGCAAGCATTCACCACCCAGCTTGTTTATGTTTTCCCTTCGCTAGTTCCTCTTTAAATCCTCGGCGAGGACCCTAAAACCGGGCTAAAACAGCGACATCCACCCCGAGCCACGCACGCCACATCCATCTTTCCATGCGGAGCCGCGGATGCGTGATCGCCGAGCACGGGGAAGTAAACACGAGGAGCGGGAGGGCCGGCGGAGCCGGGAGCTCTGTGACA
>VZTZ01028343.1:278940-320712 GCA_013400955.1 Drymodes brunneopygia | reverse complement strand
GGGGGGGGCTCTGATTGGATCAACGCCGCCCGCCCCGGAGGCGCCGCCGCGCGTCCCCCTCAGGGGAGGCTGAGGGGGAGAAGCGGCGATCTGCGGGGCGCTCTGCCTCCTCCTCGGCTCCCCCGGGTTCGTCCCCCCGCCCGGCCGCCCGAGAGGGATGAGGTGTGAGGAGGAAGGAGGTGGCTCTGCCCCGGCGCAAGCTCTTCTTCAAGGAGGTGTCGCTTGCGAAAGCTGTCAGCGCTTCCCGTAGGGTGCGTGCGGCGGGGAGAGGAGAAAGGCTGCGGTGCGATGGGGCGCCCGGCGGAACGGCCCCGCTCTCCTGTGGGAGGGTGAGAATCTCGGCATCCTCAAAGCGCACAGGGAAAAGCCCCTCGGTACCCTCGATCCTCACAGGGGAGCAGCCCTCAGCCCCCTCAAACCTCACATCCTCTCAAATGCCTTCAAACCGCTCAGGGAACAGCCCCTCAATCCCCTCGATCCTCGCAGGGAACAGCCCCTCAGCCCCCCAAAACCTCACAGGGATCATCCCCTCAATGTTCCCAAACTGCACAGGGAATCAGCTCCTCAACTCCCAAAAAACTCACAGGGGATCAGCCTCTCAAACCTTACAGGATCAGCCCCTCAACCCCCTCAAACCTCTCAAGGGGAGCAGCCCCTCAGCCCCCTCAAACCTCTCAGGGCACGGTGGTTCTCCTCAAAAAGTCCTCTAAGTCGCAGGGGCTGCAGGCATGGGGTGACAGTAGGAGGTTCCTGTTCCATTAAAACGTCTTTTCACTGTCTGAAACCAGAAACACGGGCTGAATTGTAAAAGGATCAAAACCACCCCTGCCCTTTGCTGTTCTCCAGCATGTTTGCTTTTAGTATTCAGCCCAGGACTGACACAGAATGGGAGGATTTCCCAAATGGCTTTGTTACAACATTTAAGCCTGGTAACCTACCCTGGGTCACTCCCGAGCAGAAAATAAGGAGTTTGAAAGAAAACACTGATTTCTAAGGGCAGCTTGTTCCAAGGATTGTTCGTGCCCTGAAACAAAGCCTGTGAAAACACCAGTTGCGAGTCATTCCCTAAGTTACTGTTTCCTCACAGAATGCTCTTGCCACATCGGAGCTGCAGAAAGGTCAAGCCCGAGTTGCTTTCTCGCTGATGTAAGTTCATGCGTAGGTATTTTTATAGCAAACATTCCAAACAAATTTCATATCTGATATGCAAAGCCAGGAATGCTGCTCACAGAGACGCAGGCTCCAAGGCCAAATTTCTCCTCATGTAACCCAAGTGCAAACACACTGCAAATGAAATAAGCTCCATAAAGCTTCCTTGTATCTTTCCTGAGAAGCTTTTTATCTTAGATTTGCAGCACATCAAAAAAACATATCATTTTCAAGCATAAAAATCTGCCACGAAGGGACGTTTTACCTCTGCAATATAGGCTATAAGGATGAGTGGGAGAACTTAAGTGATTTTTAAAAATATAAATTAAATTGGTGGAAATATACTTCACCCATCAGCCTCTAGTTACGTATTTATCATTTAAAGAGTGAAGGTAGATTTAAAGGTAGCAGAGGAATAAGAATATATAATCTCCCTTGATATCTATCCTCTTATTCCAACCATACCTTTATGTATCTCAATATGGTTCCTCAGCAAGCAGCTTTCAGTTTAGCTACAAAATAAACTCTTTAAAACATTTCAGAATGAATTCATCAAGCATGGCTAAGTGTCAATCAAAAGCCTAAGCTGGCAAGAACAGAAACAGCTGGAGAAATCTGTTTTATCTTGTGATTAAGTGAAATATTCCATGCCATTCCTAGAGCCATGCTCTGTTTGTAATGGATCCCTTTCTCAAGGTATTAACTCTCTTCTGAGGAGATGGGGTTTAATTCCTGACTTCTCTGCCGTGTTCCTCTGTGACCTTACATCCAGTAATAATATTTTAATGTTTTGGTTTCTCCTCTGAATTACAAAGATAATGACAGAATCCCATTTAGCCTGGAACGAGCAACACTGGGACACAGCCAGCCCCAAGCTGGCAGAGCAGTTAGAGAAAGCAATTAGAGCAGGAAGCAGCTACAGTGGTGGGGTAAGGGCTCCACACCAATTCCTGCTGCTTTTCAGGCCAATTTCTCCATGGCTGTTTATCCTCTTACTAGAGAGCAACAGCAAACCTCTGAGAGCAGAGACCTGACACAACACTGCCAGGCCTGTTTTGTCTACACCCAGCAGTGAGGGACCCTGCCAGGACAACTCTGACCCAAAGCCTCTGCAGCCACCACAGTTTGCAAAATTATTCCTTTTTTATGTTATGTCATGACAGAACCTCTACTTGTAGTTCACACAAACCCAGCTCTCAGGCAGCAAAGATTATCAGGCAGTATAGAGGGTTTAATGACAGCTAAACCATGAAAAAAATGAATGTCTGAAATTATAATTACAAATCAGATCCTGCCACCAGCTTAAAGTCACCAACAGCTGACTGGATATTTGGTGCAAGTGAGAAAGCAGAACCCTGTAGTGAGGAGTTCCTTCTACTGTGGGAAGGAAAAAGGATTGGAGTGTTTCTTAATAATGGTTAACATTTCCTATTAACCAAAAAACTCAGACTGCTTCCCTAAGAAAATGAATGACACTTAAAAAAAAGCCAACTAAAGTGGCATCCCTCATGTCCCAGAAGCACAGACGGTGTCCAAGAACCAGCAGAATTTTGTTTGAAGAGCACTTCAAAATCGTTTACTGGATCCATTGTACACACCGTGGCCTGCACCAAATTTAATGACAAAGATACTCTGGATTGGAAAGGCAGGCTGGAGGCTCCCGATGGCAGTGTCTTTGTTCAGATTAAATTAAGCATGTTCTCAAAGGCACTGAAGCAGGAGCCCAGAGATAAGGCTGTGTGTGCTAACCCTGGATTAGATCTGGCAGTAAGTTTTTCGATGAAGCCTTATTGGGGAGCACAAGATTATAGATGTTGCTGCTATTTAAATGCTGTGGCAAAGGTAAATCAAATTAAGGCACAGCGACTTTAGACTGGCATTAGATGAATTGAGCTCCTCTCTTGTCACACAGAAGTGCTGCGTTTTCAAATCCAATTGGGCACGTGTCCTCTGGATTGCTGGAATTTATTTAATTATTCGCTAATCAAAAACTAATTCACGAGCACTTAGCAAATATCTTTAAGTGTCTCTGCATCACTGTCAAGGATCTGAGGCAAAGCAGGTATTTAGTGCTGTGCTGGAGCCTGACAGCACAGTGGCTGTTGGGCTCCCGAGGCTGCAGGAACAGGGAAAAATCCACACCCCAGCTCCGGCTCAGCCTGCAGTGGGCATCTGCAAGGAGAAGGCCTGAACTGAAAAGAGATGAGCCAAACACCAGTGGAACTGCTGCAGCCACTCAAAAACACTTCTGAGAAGAGCAGTGTAAGGTCTGAGGGTTTCCTGATTCACATTCACTGAAACAGAAGCCAAAAATGCGACTTTGAGGCCCTGCTCTGTTGTTGGCCTCTAAATCTGTGCCTCTTTCCCCAATACCTGGGATACTGTTCATTTTTTAAGGACTGTGCTTGGCACTGGACAAACACAGCACAACTTTTACCCCTTCCTGCTTCAGGCAGGTGCAGCAGAGCACACTCTGAGAAGAGCAGAGAGTGGGAGAGAGATCAAGGTGGAAAAAGAGCGTTCAGTCACTGCAGGTCTGCAGTGATCAGAGCTAAATGGTTTCATATCTAATTACACTGAACTGGTGAATGAGAAAAATACCCCGAATCATTACCTGCCAGTCTGATTGTGATGTTATCAGGGGGAGAGGGGAAATACAAAAGGCTTCCTCAAAGAACAACAGAACTACATAAGCAAATTGAAACTTCTACCACATCCCTCATTTTCTAGGAAATAAGTAGCTTAGAGTAGTAGCAGAGGGTGACAGATTTATATGAACTAGGGGGGAAATAGAAGGAACAGATTCTTACCAGGTCCCTCCTATTGTAATATAAGCTGTACTCCCACACTATTGCCAGCATGAACTTTGTAATGAAAAGTTTAATTTAAAAAAAATTTAAAATGAATTTAAAATCATCCCCCTTGTTGAAGGGACGTGTTAATGAAGGCAGCGCTCACCAGGGCCACAGTGTGGTGTAGCCAGGGGACTCTCAGTGAGATGATTGGGATTTTCTCCCTCATTTCCAGTTTGAGGGCACTTCTCTTTTCACACCTGCTCTAGAGATCCCCTCTTCCCAGCACTCTGATGACTTTTTGGAGTAGCTGAGCTTCTCCACCCCCGACACAGCTGCCCCTGCCCCAGAAGCCAAGTCCTTGCCTGGCATCATCTCCCGCTGCTTCCCGGCAGCAGCGGACACCTCATCCCCTCCTTTTTCCTGCTGAGTTCCCAGCGGGGCGGGGACACGGGAGGGAACAGCGCGTCCCTCTGTCCCCGAGGGCTGAGCTCTGGTGACAGTACAGCGCGGGGGTGACAGCACTGCTGCGCAGGCAGGAGTGACAGCGCTGCTCTGCACGCCCACGCGTGCCAAACGCCAGACCTGTACATCGGGTTGTGGCAGATACGGGAACGGGGTTGGGACAGCACTGCCCGGGCTCTGGAAAAGGCAGCAAGGGAAGTGGGAGCATCCCTCAGACCTCATCTGAGCTGTGGGTACCTCTGCTTAATTCTGCCACCCTTTATGAGAGAATTAATGAATGTTTCTGCTGAGCCACTTACCCCTGCGTGATTTTGTTCAGGGAGCCCGTGACAGGTTTAAAGCTGCTCAGAAGTGCTGCTCACATTACTGCTCAATCCATAGTTTCAGCTCCTGTTATTAATAGTGGGATCTCCACAACCCAGGAAAGTGAGGCACGGCACACACACTCACAGCTATTTTAAGGTTTGTGGGTAAGTGATCCCCCACTTTTCTTGCAGTTGCCTTTGAAAGACAGAGAAGAAAACACCATAAGGCACCCTCCACTCTTGATATTCTCCTAAGTAAGGCTTCCCTGGGCGTGGAAGGGTGGCACAATCACACTTGAGGCCCACAAAGAATGAACTCTTTTTTCCTGACAGACTTTGCTGATGCTCCTCCAGACCCAGGAGTAACAAGGTGCCACAGCTAATGGCAGTCACGAGGTGAGTGTAATTCATTGGATATTTATAAAAATATCACGTCCTTCCTGATTTTCTATCAACTTGTTTGATTATGCCTTATACAGGGAAAGTGTGACAGAATTAATCAGCCTGCTGGAGTGCACACTAAGGGAACAGATGAGCTTTGGCAAGGCTGTTGTTAGCACTGAAAAACTGTGACAAAAAAGAGGCAGACTGCAATCCAGACGCGTGTCATTCAGAAAGTGAGACATGCTATGATTTATCAACGTACCAACAATTGATGGGAACAGAGCTCTCCCATTTCAAAGTGTTGTCTCTGTGTAGATTAAGAGTAGTATCTGTCATCAGGAAACAATGGGAAAAGAAATATGTTTGATAAAAGCAATTCTGTGCTCTCTTATAGACAGAAATCACTATGGCATTGGAATGGAGGTAAAGGATTTCTCTGCAGTTCCATCCAGGGCAGAAAAAAAAAAAAACACCGTTGTGACAAGAGGAAGTGCAAATAATTAATACCAGGAGATCAAATGAAAGGAGTGGCTTTGCAAGAAGTGACTAATGTTGACTCTGCTCCAGGAAGGCCCAGATTGCGTGGTGGAAAGAGGAGCTTGCGTGGCCTCTGAGCACAGCGCGCAGCGGGCAGGAACTCACCACAGTGACATCACAGGGCACCTCTCCCTGCAAAGAAAGGGCTGCTTTCTCCTCAGCTCAAAGGCTGCTGCTCACAGGGTCCCCAGCACTGCAGCAGTTCCATTGTTGTGTACAGAGGAAGCAAAAGCAAAGCATCAAACACGGACCAACTTGGGGATTGTTTTGCCAGCAGCTGATACAGCGGGAAGCGCATCTCAAAACAGCAGGGCAGCTCAGCAAAGCAAAAGCCACGGAGCCAGGGCTTTTGTGTCGTTTGGCACTTCCCTTAATTCTGCTTCACAACTTGCAAGGGAAGGCCAAAGCTTCTTATTTGCTAATTAAGGTTTCACCCAATTCAAACATTGAACAAAGGACATCCCCAAACAGAGAAACCTGCCAGCCTTCATGGCCCTGCCAACAGGCTGATGTCTCAGTTCAGTGCTCTCCCAACACAGAGTGAAAGAGCTCTGGACAATGGCATATCCAAATGTGCACACACACACACACACACACATTTTTATGCTGGCATGCACACATTACCTCTGATCGGGTTCCAAAAGTTCCACTTCCCTGTTTTTGTTAAGGACACTCCAGACACCCTACAGACAGGGGTGAAACAGGCATTAAAACAGCAGACCTCTATTTTATGGTGTCAAATGGCTGATAATAGTAATCAAGGATCTTAAAGTCCTTTATCAGAAGACATTATCTAAGATGGCATCATGCCTGTAATCAGAGTCAATGAAAAACTGCTTGTTCAAGCCAAGAAGGCAACTAAAACAGTCTGATGAGTTGCCATCTGCCCAAGCCACCTCACCCCCTGAATACAGCAGTGAGCCACTGCAGGACACTGACAACCAGGTTGTTTTCCTGTCATTTCAGTGCCTGTGGATGTGTTCCAGAGGATTCCCAAACATGACAGATTGCTGCTGGACAAGGAGCTCTGACAACATTTTGCCTTGCCACTTTTGTGGCTTGATTGTGCCTGTGCAGCAAGGTAAAGCATTAGGGGTTGATCAGAATTTTGCATACTGTGTTAAGTATTTGCATGTATATTTATTTTATAGAACATACGGTTAATTGATCCATAAAAGCCTTTGGCATTCACTCAGCCTCTGGGTAAAAGTCCAGCTGCTCCTAGAAGAGCTTTTGACCCAGCCATTGTAATAAAATTTAGGCCTGGAGTATGGAGTAGACTCTTGAGCAGATTCTTAGCAATAGAAGACAAGTTCAGGGTAGATGGAGGTTGCCAAATTGTCACAGTTTGAAAAAGAAAATTGGTACATTCAAGGAAGGAGCAATTTGAAGTTCTTATAAAGCACTTGGACACCACAATGATGGGCAAGAGTTTCTTCACTCATTTCGCTTTCTCTTATCACTTCCCAGCTGTTTCTTCCACTCTCAGGTAGTTTCAATTTATCCTTCTATTTTTACCCACACAGTTCACTAACAGCCTTCGAGTTGAGATTCTGCTGGCTTTAGTGATGAGGTGCCAGCTGTGCATCCCTGCAAGCTGGTGCATGCACGACCTTGAAATTTTTCTGGGAAGCCAATCAGGAGATGCTTTTAGACAGTTTGCTATCTCCCAGAGAGCATCTCTCTGTTTTTAGTTTTAGATATATATCACATTATAACATCCAGAGCATTGTGCAGACATTACCCAGCTAATGCCAGCCCAAACCCCTCCCAGCCTGTACCCTGTTATTGCCTAAGTAACAGCTCCTCCATTCCACTGAAGCCAGCCTAGGGAGTTCTTTCTTCTTCCTTCTCTGCAGGAATATTAAAGCAGAATGAGAATGAAGAGAGCTGTTAATTTTATGTCATGGCAAGGAAACTGAAGGTCTTCAGATCACACTTTCTCCTCAGTCTTTTAATTGCAAAATTATGCTTCAAGATTTGACACAAGTTTCTCACCTCCCTGTTTTCAAGCTACTAGCAAGCAAAGCCAGACAAAAATACTTCTTTTTTTCCTACTCTGCAGAGCCTGTTAACTTCAAATAGGTGAAATATTGCTAATTAGTAGCATATTCTAACAGAACTTGTGATTTTACAGAGAGCTATGTCAAACTAAACCAAATCATGGGTCAGAATGTGCCAATCTTCTCATCATTGTCACTTTGTGGTTTATGTCCCCCCTCAACACGAGCCCTCCCAGGCGCTTGGAGCCCTGGCACTGCTCAGCTGCTCCACAGTTATTCCTCACACCAGATCCAGCAACGAGACATGCACAGCACGCTCTTCTCACATTTTCTCTAAACATTAGGTACAATGGCAGAAATAGAAATTGGAGATTTAGAAGCAAGAGACGCGGGAGTCTGGGTGGAAACAGATGACTAACAGAATTTTTGCTAAATAAAAACACCAAAAGGGGTAAAAAAAAGATTCCTGAGCAGACATAATACCTTTCTTTTTCTGGAAAAGCACTAATCTAGGCTCTGGAATACTCCCACTTCTAGACATGATGCTTAGTAACCTGTTTCTAATTTCAATTTGAATTTTAATGAAAATAATGGGAATACTCTTTAAATAAGTTAGAATGGGACTTCCTGTGGTCCTCCCCCAGGTCCCACACTTTTAACCTTTGCCATCAGACTTACAATAACTCCAAAGTGCTTGACCAGCAGTGTCCCATGGCCCTTCCCTGGTATCCCTGCAGCCACCCACAGTTTCCTTCTGATTAAACTTCACCTTCCAAGATGGAAATCCATGCCCTGCCTGTGGATAACACCCTGCACAATGGGGTCTGAGCATCCAGAGACCCCACTGGGAGTTACACCTGCAATAAACCCTCAAACCCCATTTTTTGTGCAGATTAATGATCTCTAAGCTACTCCTGCCATAGACCATAAACAGCAGAAAATGCACTTCTTAGCATTCCAGCATGTTGTGGGAGATCATAAAGGCACTTAATATATTATTTAAGCCATTTAAGTGAGATAGCACAACTGCTGTAATTAGCAACAGTTCTCCAAATCCCCATATGCCAGACAAAGGCTCACGTTCAGCATTTCCAGGCTGTAGGAGGGAAATCAGAACATCACAGAAATGAAATGGCAAGCTCTGCTTTTTTTTTCCTCCTGCCAATCTCAGCAGAGCCTACGTTTCACTACAGCTACTCCCCTGCACCACCATACAAGAGACCCAAAGCATCACATAAAGAAGACTGCCCTTTTTGGGCTTATTTTAAGAATAACAGGCTACTCAAGGCTTTAAGAAAGAGAAATGAAGCCACTTCTCTTGACAGCTACATTCTGCAGGCTAGAGGGGAACTTTCTTGCTTTTTCCTTTGCATAAAGCCAAAATACAAAGAAAATGAAAACCAAAACTTGACTTCCTCTAGAAAATCCATGAGCTGAAGTCAGTGTTAGGTGGGAATGTAGAAGCACTCCGAGCAGCAGGCAGCCTTTGTACAGCCAGGGTCAAGCCCAGGGCAGTGTGAGGGGAGGCACAGGCACGAGAGCAGAGGCAGGATGTGCACGCAAAGGGCAGCAGTGACAGCAGAGGGACAGACGAGCCCTGAGTGCTGCCACCAGCCTGAGCTTCACTGCCCCGTGCGACCCCAGGACTCAGCACTGCCCAGGAGCCTCATCCCAGCACGTGCTCCCTGGAACTGCAGCCAGCCTGACACTCCTGGGCAAACAACATCACCAAAATCTTCTAAAGGAGCAGGGAAAGGAGGTACAGGACTGAGAGCCTCTGCCACCAAGGGGGGTTGTGAAATTGAGGGTGCTGTGGCTCAGAGAGAGGAGATGCCATCCCCTGCCCCATTCCCCAGGCAGCTCCAACTGGGAAATGTGTACCAGGCTCATCATTTTCCAGACCTCTCTGATTCATTGGGGAGAGGAAGTGACCAAGGCTGGTATCACCCAGACAGTTCATATTTCGTCATCCAAAAGATTAACAAGAGAAGTCAAATTATTTTCAATATAAAGAGATACCCAACTTGTTATAGGTTTAATTTTATAAGCAGCACCTAAGGAATAGGCTCATTAACATCTCATTAATAATGCCTACCTCAATTTGCATAAACTCCTAAAAACTTATGAGGCATAATAAAAAGAAAAGCCTTTAACTATCCTGTTTCTCACAGGCTGTGAGTTGAAGAAGTGTGGAGGAAGCTGATAATGCTCTTTCAGTTCCTGAGGACTTCAGGCAGCTATAAAAGTTGTAGGACATGAGCAAACACCAACAATCAGCTCACAAACAGCTGGCTGAGAAGCTGAAGACAAACATCTCCAGAACTGTTGAAGCATAAAACAGTGCAGGAAAACCTGAAGATACATCTATTGAGAGGGAGCACCAGTACCAGAAGTTGATCACTGGTACCTTTGGGTACTCTGGAAGGTTTGGCTGCCTGTGTCTCCCAGTCTGGGAACACTTGGACCACACCTGATTTTGCCAGAGGTGGATCAAAGAGATGCAGATGTGTTTATGGTTTCCCCATGCCACTGGTCACCAATCACACTCATGTTTATACCACAGTAATTGCAAACAAGTGGTTAAATGAGCAACTCCCACCAGGTGCCAGAAAGGAACTCCTCTGGCAGTTCAGATGCCTCCAATGATGCCACACAGAAACAATAACTGGCCCAAATTTTCTTTCAGATCCCTGACACAAGATTCATTAACCGGAGTCAACCCAGCTGCAGGATCATCTTCATCACCCTTAAGCACCAGGAAAGGAATTTCCAGTTGGAATTAGCAAAGCCTCCACCCCTTCAGCCCGAGCAGTTGCTGGGTATCATTAATCACTCCACCAAATGGAGCATTCACCACCCTCCTGGTAAGAACAGGTTGCTGAAAAACTTTCCTCATTACAATTCCTATCTGGCATTGCAGTGCAATACATCTGGCAACAGTGGGGTTGATGTTTAACTAAACCACATGAACAGGCAGTTGGTTTAAGCACAATGCAGAATACCTGTACATTTATCTGTGTTTATCAGCTCTCCTTCCTGTGACCCAGCAGTACATAAATACCATATCAGCTGCCTGCATATATTATATACACCAGACTCCTCACATCACACGTGGTAATCATGTCAAATCTGCCCAAAGCAGCAAATAACAACCAGCAGCAGACACAGAACATCTTCACAACTGCTTCCTTTTTGGCTCCATGCCTACTCTGCACTGCAAAAGCTGCTGCACCAGAGGAGTTGGTTAATGTTTGCACTTGCACAGCTCCTGGAAGATGAAGGCACTCAAATAGAGAAATGAATATTCACAGGAGAGCTGTCAGGGGAAAAGGAGGAGTTTTCCCCAAGGTGCACTGTTTCAGTACAGGGTGTTTGACTGGCACTTGGGCTCCTTTCCTTCACGGGGAGAAACAGGAGAGGCATAATCTGTTTGTACTCTGATTTTCCCCATGCAATTGCAACACCCTTTCAAAGCATTCCTGTTGTGGGTAGGCAGGATAATCCACAGATTTCCAGAGATGTGGTCTGCACTGAGCCCTCTTCCAGCAGGAGAGGCTTCCAAGGAGAAAGCAGAGTTGTCTCCCAGAGAAGGGGGAAGGACACAGCCACAGGCTTCTCTCATGCCTGATCTTGGAGTGAAGCAGGTTGGTGGACAACTTCTAAATACAGCAAGCTCCTCAGATGAAGGCTGGCCAGAGAAGTCCATCTGTGCCTCCCACTTGCAGATCCCTGCCTTTGGCTGAGCTCCGAGTGCAGCCAACACTGAAAGGGAGAACAAAGGCTTGGATTTGCAAGGGGAACTCAAGGCCCTCTCAGTCCTCTGCAAAGCAAAGTGTACACATGATAAGCCAGGAGAGCCATTCCACGCTGCAGTCACATGCCATGTGGAAGCTGTAATCTCACAAGGACACAGATATGGCCTTGCAAATATGGGTTATGCCTGTGCTAACAACCAGCTTATGTCTCTGGAGCTCCTAAAGGGCTTTAATCTGGCTGCTGAGGCAGGTGAAAGCTTGTGCTGGGGAAGCTTCATTTCTCCTGGCTCTGATCAGCCAGGAACATGCTGCCCCTTGGCACCTTGACTGGAGAGGTGAGGACATGAGCTGGCAACTCCTTGGTTTCAGTCTTTGCAGGTGAGGAGGAGAGGGACTGCCTGTCACAGTGGGGACAGGTGTCATGACTGCAGGCAGCAGGCACTGAGAGAGGGCTGGGAACAGGCATGGAGAAACCAGCTGCATTTTCAACATCCCCTTCAACCAAACCACTTCTAACAGAGTCCTCACAACGGCCAGGCTGAGGCAGCACAGCTGCACTCACAGCTCTCACCTCTGCTTCCCTCTGCAGAGCTTATTTGGTGTAAAGTAACACCTAACACAACAAAATCCTAGTGTGGGGCAAACAATTGCAATGTACCTCAGATGGTCCAAGCAAACCTCACTGCAAAGTTAGCAAGAAATTGTCTTTGCATCTGCTCAGCACCTGCCTGTGAAAGGCTCCTGCATCCAGAGCTGACAGCAAAATCCAGACGTGGGGGAGGAGGAAAGCAGACAAAGGAGGGAAAATGCCACAGACATCCTAAGGGGAGGGCTTGTCTTAATGGATTTTTGTCATTATTGAATTCAGCCATGGGTAAAAGCCAAACTTCCCTAAGACAGTCTGAGAACAAGGACCTGCCTCTGTTTCCACATCCATCCACAGGTGCCTTCCCCAGTGATACCTGCACTGGGCATTTGGCTCGGGGGGAGCTCAGCACCCCTGGCTGCACCAGGAATTCCTGACCAAGATCATCCCAACTTCTGCCAAGAGCAGCTCCAGGCCCTCAGCACAGCCAGACCCAGAGAGACCTCAGAGAGAGGGGCCTTTGTGCAGCCTGGGGATGACTGTGGGTGCCAGAAGCGACCTGGCACAGGAGCACAGCTGAGTCACAGCTGCAGCAATTGCACCAATTGTCCCAGGGACACAACAATTGCACTTGTCTGACTGGCCAGGCCGTGATGGCAGCACAGCACAGCTCTCTTTGTGAAAGCATTTCGCCTGGAAGTGAATTTCCAAAACAAAATCCCTTTAACTCCAAGCCTTTCCAGACTTCTCTCTGACAAGGGCAGTTTACTGAGAGATGTCATGCAGGAGAGAGAGATCTCACTGCTGTTGGCTTCCACCATCACCTGTGAAGGAGGTAACCCTGAATTCCCATTACAAGGGGATGGGAACTGTGGTCTCAACCCCAGCCAGCTCCCAAAGAGCACCCAAGGTGCAGCACAAGGTCCCTGTTCCTATCAGAATAAAAGCTGTGCAAAGGGTCTGTCAGTGGTTACACTCCCAAGCCAGACCTGGGCAGCAGAATGAGCAGGAGGAGGATGAAATTTGTGCTCACGTGCACAATGCACATCTCCCTTCTGCTCTTTGGGGGGAGTTTGTCTCCCTCTTCTTGGGAGGAACACAAAGAACTGCACAATCTGTAAAAGTACAGCAAGAACAAACAAATGGGTGAGTGCCTGGTGAGAAAAAGGGCAAGTTAATCCCCTGCTGTACTGATTTAAGGGGATGACCATCCCCTGCAGCATCCATGGCTTGATCCATGCCAAAGGAGAAGCCTGTTACCAAGAAATCTGTTTATCAGAAGCACCTTCCTGGTGCTCTGGATGGCTGAGTGCTGGTTACAATCTTCAGAGTTGTTTGCTCCTCCCATGCTTCCAGTCATGCTTTACAGATCCAATCATCCATAGCTTTATCTAATTCTGTAGGAATTAAACTTTGAAACAGGCCACAAATTCAGGTGCAGCCTGGGTTTGCCAGCAGTGATTTCTGTGCCTGAGCATCACCTGTGCAAGGGAAGGAAAGTGCATCAAGTTCCCTGAGAACACAAACTCCAAAGGGTTAACTCAGAGCCAACCATAAACATATCTCCTGAGCAAAGGCTGGGTGCACCAGGAAGTTCAAAGGTCCACAAGAAACACGGACTCTAGGGAGTTTATTAAAAAATAATTAGAATCAGAAATCAGATCCATGAAAAAAAAAAAAGAAAAAAAAAGGCATCAACTAAGAAATTGTTTTGAGGAAATGAGAAAACAAGGACAACTTTGTTGGGTTACTGGGACATTTTCCTGCTTCACATTAAGAAGGGAGCCATGGTCATTTGATAGCTGGCAGTGATAAGGCCACAAATAAATGTGAGGCCACAGGTAAACAGCTCTCTCCTCCAATTAGAGAGGCAGGGGAAGCCAGGCAGCTTCTGCTTTTAGTTCATGGGGAAACAAACCCATTTCTTTCTTTTTAAGGCTCCAAAAAGATATTCCACCCTGGAGGGAATCAAAGCTACTGGAAAGAAAAACCCAGCCCCAAATTGCTGCTGTGAGTGGAGACACCCGAGATGAAGGGAGAGGCATTAAAAAATCAGCTGGCAGCCTGGGGATGCAGGTGCTGACAGGTGCTCCTGTCCCTGAGCTTGGGAGGGCTGCACAGAGGGAATCCAGCTCCATTTCCAGCACAGCTCTCAGCTAAGGACAAACCCCACTGCTCCTGCAGCTCCCCTCTGCCCCCTCAAACAGGTATTAAACAGCAAAGAACCCCCCAAACACCCTCCCATCCTTCTGCTCCCCTAAAAAACCACCCCCAGACCACAGAGCTCCGCATCTGCCCGTGCAAAGAGGGGCAAAAGGCCGAGCCAGGTGCTGGGTGCAGCATCGCTCACACCGGGAGCTGCGGGGATGCCCGGGATGCTGGGGAGCATCCAGCGAGGCTGAGCTGGGGCCGGGAGAAGTGACAAACCCGCCGTTATGTAACGGGTGACAAATGCCTTTTGTTATGCAAGACAAGTGGGAGAAAAATCAGCATTTTGCGGCTCCCTGCTCGAGCACAAACAAGAGGCTGCGGCTCCGGGGGGCAGCGGCACGCTCCGAGCAGCAGAAATAGATTCCTTGGAAACGCCTCCTGATTCGCATGAGTCAACAGAAAAACACAGAATCGATATTTAATTTTAAGGGATTGAGCTTGTCAGCACGGTAATTTGATAATTTTGGGGCGTTTGTTAAGGAGAGAGGCCAGTGGGCAGCCATCCACCAGCCTTGCTCATCAGTCATCTAAAATGAGGGATCTCCATCCCCTTTGCTCAGTATTTGGGGTCCTAGGCTTGCTTTTTAATATAAAAATTTATATTAAAATATAAATGAGTATTAATATAATTTAATAATAAAACGAATTCACACACATCTGAATTTATGCACTGCTCCCAACTCTGTTTTTAGACTCGGTGAAAATCCCAGATCCAATTCTCAGCTTCGAGCTAGAACAGAGAATTCTCTGCCCTCTCCTGGCTCCTGTACGTGGCTGAAAGCTGCAGAAATCAGCCTTAAAGAAATGAGGCTCCTGGGCTTTCCGAGACCCTGAAAGTGTTTGCTTTCAAACTAAAACATCCAAGCGGCGTCACCTGTGGCATCACGAAGGTTCTTTTTCCGCAGGGATTGCCCGAGGGATGCGCAGCTCCCCGTCCCTTCTCCCTCGGGCTGCCCAGCGCAGGAACAGGGACCCAGCGCCATCCCCAGTGCCACCCCGCCGTGCTCCCAGTGCCACACGGCGACAGTGACATCCAGTGGCAGCGCACACCCATCCGCATCCCCCCGCCTGAGCGTCCCTTCAAACGCAGCCACCGAGGCCGGAAAACGCCAATTCCCCGTGCCGGGAAAGGTCTGAGTTTGAAACACGGCTGGAGGTGCTTGGGCAGAGCGGGCTGGGTGGCACTCAGGGAGCGGGGACAGCGGGGACACACAGCTGGCACGGGCAGTGGCACTGCCAGCTCGGGATGGAGCCCGGGTCCCTCTGCAGGGACAAACAGCACGAGTGAGGACGGATCAGTCATCCCTGAGCTCATTGCTGCTGCCACCCCACAGGGTTAGGCAAGAGTTATTGCCCAAGCGTGAGTCAGCCTGTGGTGCTCGCTCACATAAATGCCTCTAAAAGTGCGTTTATGTTCTTTTATTCCTTTGTTTAAGCAATGCTGCCGTCCTTCAGAAAACCCCGGGTCAGTTCCAGAACTCACAGGAGTCCCTGCAGCAGCTTTGAATCAGTTGTACCTTCAGGAACGGCCGGGTCACAGAGATTGTCACCTCCAGCACCTGCAAGGCCACCGTCCAGCAGTGACAGGTGAGGCACTCACAGTCACTGTCACACTGCCACCGAGCAGGGTGAACATTGTCCTGCCTGNCCTGCTCAGTGACAGGTGAGGCACTCACACAGTCACTGTCACACTGCCACCGAGCAGAGTGAACATTGTCCTGCCCAGCAGTGACAGGTGAGGCACTCACACAGCCACTGTCACACTGCCACCGAGCAGGGTGAACATTGTCCTGCCCAGCAGTGACAGGTGAGGCACTCACACAGCCACCGAGCAGGGTGAACACTGTCCTGCTCACACAGAGCCTTTACACCTGGAATTTTGCAGAAGGCTGAGCAGGTGGAGGTGTGATCAGTGCTGGAGGAGCTGGCCAGGCTGAGCTGCTGTCCCAGGGCAAACAGCAGCTGGAGAAGCTCCCGCAGCCCGGGAGGGAGTGAGGAATGAGCCAGCCCTTTGTTGTCATCTGTTGGTAATTAGGGTGTCCCTGCCTTGCAATCTGGCTGCTCCAGCATAGCTGTGGTTTGCTCTGGGCCCACCCCAGCCCAGCCACACGTTTGTCTTCCGCAGCAAAAATGCAGCCCGACCTGTAGCAGGGGTGTTGGTGCCTCCCAGTCCCTGCACTGGTTACTCGAGCACCTGCACATCCCAAAGGTGGAACGAGACAGGGACGGGAGAGGCAACGACTGCCAGCATCGGCTCTGCCACGAACAGGTGCCACAGGCTGCCCGGGAAGGAGCATTTGTCCCACATAAACCTATTTTTCAAGCTGCTGAAACACGGCCACGTGTCCTGTGGGAGTTCTCAGGCACTCAGAACCAGCTCGCTCCTCATCGCTTTTCCCCCCAGTCTCTCTCTTTACCTCTGAAATGTCCAATCTGCTCTGTAACAGCTCGGAGGGAGCGCTTCAAATCTAAATTGGTAAACTAAAAGTCAAAACCCAAGAGCTGCCAGACAACGTGATCCGGGAGGCTGAGTAGGAGTCCCTCGGTGCCCTGCCGGCTGCGCGGCTCCAGGCGATCCTCCCCCGCCTGGCTGCTTCCCGCAGGGCTGGGGAGAACACCAGCCAGCCAATTCCTGCGGAGATAAAGGCACCAGAGACACAAAACGCGTGAAACGCCCAGAATCAGGGCAATTGAAATGCAAGGAACATCGCAAGGGGCTGGATTGCTCAGTGCCCAGAGCCTGGGGATGGGCCAGCAGAGCAGCCTGCGCTTCCTGCTGTTCCCGTGTGCTCCCGGTGACGAGGGATCTGTGGGATGGAGCCACGGGCAGAACACCCAGTCAAACCCCCAGGGGACAGACTGGGCTCAGCAGGATCAGTTCTGCCTTCCCCTTGCTCTGAGGGGCTTTCAAAGCTCCCTGATGCCATCAGAGGTCAATGGAAATCGATCAGTGCAGCATCCTCACCTGAACAAAAGCAGGGAATCCAGACTGTCTCCATGGTTTCCCAAAACCACAAACTCCCGCAATATTTGCAGCGTCATAGCAACAAGCTCCAGCCCAGCTAAACGAAAATTCTGATATTTTAAACCGTGGGATCTTATTGATGATGATCCTGGAGATCCCTGAGGGTTGTGCATCAACACCAAGACTGGATTAAGGCTCTGGAAGCACCACGCCTGCCTTCAGTCCGTCATTCCTCTTGCATAAACCCCAATCATGGAAGAGCAGCATTCGGAGGCAGCAGCAGCTGCTCCTTCCTTGCTGGGGCACAAACTCCTCTTCCAGGGAGCTGGCAGGGCTGGGTCACCATTGGGCTTGAGGATCCCAAAAGTCTTTTCCAGCCTGAAAGGTTCTGGGGTTCTGAACTATCTTGGTTGGGCTTTGGGGTTGGCCACATTTGATTTATGGTTCAATCCAGGTTTTAAGGAAACATCAGAAATATCAGTAATATGGCCCAGAAATCTTTTAGTCTGACCAGTAAAAACCCCAAAGATCCTTCACTCCCTCATGCTGGGAATGGGACAGCAGGGTGGGGGCTCAGTTACTGCCTTCAGCCCTGAACCCAAGCAAGAAAAACCCCTCCTAGACCCCTTTGGGAGACCATTCTTAGAATCAGGACAAGAGATTTCCTTTTAGATGTGGATCCCATCCCACACCTGGGATCCCTGGCTGTGCTGGCCCTGGACACAGCCCTGTCCCTGAGAGGCTGTGAGAGGATGTTGTGTGTCACCCTCCCAGGGCAGCAGAGCAGACACTGGTGTGGTGCTGACCTGGATCATGACAATTTTCTCTGGATACCAGAATAATTCCTCCAGCTAAAGGTAAACCCAATGTAGGAGTGCCTGTGGCTATAGCAGGAAAATGCTGTCTGCCCTCAAAGTGTCACACTGCTTTAAGAGGGAACTGAGCAAGATTAAAGGCTGCTCAGGACTTGGATTATCCCACAATTTTTCCAGCAGGACTTGAGGTGACTTGGAAGTGACAGGAAAGCTCTCAAGGAAAACGGAGCTCTGCCAGAAATAACCTCAGTTTCCTGCCCAGGTGACGTGGGAAACAAGGAAAGATTTCACCTTCAAGGGTTCCTGCCCCAAGCAGGATCACAAAATCTTTGGAATAAACTACAGGATGCAATGTTGCAGGGATTGCCTTTTGCTGCTGGAGTTTGGAAGCTGGTGGAGGCAGCTGGACTTGCTCTCCCCAAAAATCAGCAGAACAGCCTCATTCATACCTCAGCTTTCCCTTCACCTGGGCAGAAGTTTCAGGGTTGCTGCTGTTAATTCTTCCTTCACACCAGCAAACAGAAATTTTTTGGAGTCTCCTGTTGGCTTGTTCTTGATTCAGCACTCCCCAGTTGTCATTTCCCTGAGGAAAAGGGCAAGAACTGAGAAAGCTGCAGGAGCACACACAGACACCCAGGGATATCCATTCCCATTTCTATTCATGGAATTCAGGCTGCAGGAGCAGAGCTGGCACTGCCACAGCCCCAGGGACTCCAGGGTCACCCTCGTGAGCCTGGCCCTGGCCTGACCTGGGCTCTCAGAGCCAGGGGAGTGCTCGGGGGCATTTTGCCTTTGAAAATGGAAATCTCAGCCCTGTGAGACAGGGGAGGCCTCTGCCTGAGCTCCACGCACAACTGGGGGGCTGCAGGTCACTCAAATGTCACAAAACTTGATGGTTTAACAATAAAACCCCCCAGAAATGCCAGTTTTTAACCCACTCTGTGCTCAGGCAGCCAGAGGAGATGCTTTAGTGCTGCCACTGCTCACTTGCAGGAGAGACTTTGTGTTCCCATGGCTGCTTTAGGGGGAAAAAAGACCAAGGAGCAGGGAAGGATCAGGGAAGGATCCACACCTTGCAGGTATCACAGGCTCCCCCCTCCCATTGCTCACATTCCACAGGTACCAACACAAGCCCCATTCCAGAAGGATTTCTCCCCAAAGGCAGGGATTTCACCTTCTCCTGGCCAGGACAGGCCCTGTGGGAAGGGAATTGTAACCAATTCACTGCAGATACTCCAGGCTGCGGGAACACTCTATTTATTAGGTCAATATTTCATTTGAGCAATACAGTTACAGAATATCACAATGCTGGTTACAAACATAGGATGGCTCCGTGGGCACAAAGGATGCTGGGGAGAAGTGGGGTACGAAATCTTCATCCTGACACGACAGGGAGGGGGGGCTGCAAGGTCTGGTAATGATCAAGATATTTTTATATAAATGAACGTGGCACTACAGGTGGAGATTCTGGTTTAGAGGTGGGTTTGTGTAAGTAGTTCAATTTATACAGTTATACAGTTCAAGCAACATCTTTTTTTTTTTTCTTTTAATGCTATTAAATTAAAATCCCCTGTAGTTCAATAAAGTATAAAAATAGTACTGAACCTGGTAATATTCAATAAAATGTAGAATTCATTCACATCATTAAGTAGTAAAGAAATTGTAAAGTTGTAGTTACCATGGCAACATTGCTTCCCAGAAAGGAATATACAGAAAAGAAAAGTTACACATATGGTACCTGCGACGAGTATTTAGCGATCCAACACTGAACTTGTGCACCACAAACCGAGTTTCTAAATATCTCTATATATTTATATAGTATATATCTTTTTCATCTTAGAATTTACTTTTGAAAAGAAAAAAATGTGCACTTCAACAAACTCACTAAGGCCACTCATGCTATAGATACCGAGGATTGCAGGGAGTAGTGGAATACGAGACCCTAGAGCACACACTTTACACCACCCAGGGACACTGTGTCACTGCCCAAAACGTTCCTGAGATTTAGGGACAAAAGCATTCCCAGTGCTGCCAATTCTTTGTAGAGTTTATTTCTAGAGAAAGGAAATTTTCCCCACTTCTCCCCAAAGCCCGCCCAGGGGCACAAAGAGCCCCAGGCCAGGAGTGTCAAACACAGCCCAGGATGCAGGGGCAGCTTTGAACTGACACTGGCCAGCAATTTTCTTACGAGGGAACAAGGACTTGCAGATAAAATCAGGTTGTGCACAGGCAGCAGAAGGAAGGATCTGCTGGAAGGTTGGTCCAGCAACAGCTGCCCTGCACTGCCTGCTGCCAGCCCAGCCACATCAGCCAGGGGAGGCTCTGCCAACAGCTTCCCCCTGTCTGAGGCACGGGGAGTTCTCCTGTCTGTGCTCTCCCACACTTGGGGCTGAAAAACGGAATCAACTTCAATGTGCATTTTGTACCGTGAGAAGCAGCAAACTCCTCCCCTCACTGATCCAACCCCACACTGAAAGGAAAATATTGAGGGTTTAACTTAATCAATAGTGAAAGTCATTTACCTTAAGGTGACACCCGTCCTCACCACCTGCACCCAGTGACTCTGGGGTGATTCCTTTACTCACCTTCAAGGAAAAGATGCATTTCACAGGGTTTCCACTCCCAGCTCTGCCCTTTCACTGCCAGCACCAGCAGCCCCCGCGTGGGCGCGTTGTGCATCTAGAAATGCAATCATTCACTCCTGGATCCTGGATGTCCCACCGTGCCAGGCCCCCTCCCCAGGACTGTGACCCAGCTGTGCACGGAAAACCTGCCCTGGGCTGTGGCAGGAGGAGAGGGAGGAGCCACAGGGTGCTGGAAAACCCCACAGGAGGAGAACAGAGGGGACTGCAGCCCCTGCTTGCAGCTGTGCCCGAAACAGTGAGGCAGGACTGGAGCCGTGCTAAGGGATCCACCCACCGAGTCCTTTCCCTGCCTCCGGCACCATCCCAACGAGCTCCCTCTCCTCACAGGCATCCAACCAACTGCAAGGGCAGAGAGAGCACCACAAACAGCAGCAGCACAGCATCCCAGCCAGGCTCCAGGGCCAGCAGCCAATTCCAACAGCTCCGTTTGGGAGAACAGAACCAAACCCCCACGGGGTCAGTTCTGGGCTGTCCCAGCTGGGAGTGCAGGTCCCCAGCAGGGGCACCAGAGCTGTCCCTGGCAGCTGCAGCATCATCCTGCCAACATCCCGTGCTCCAGCACTGTCAGCCATCAGCCACAGCCACCTGCTCCAGAAGGAACCTGCCCTGGCACCACAGAGCTGCAGGGAGGCTGCAGGAGCAGCTCAGCCCCAGCCAGGATTCCCTGCAGGCACAGGAGGAACACCAGAGCCCTCCAGGATCACCACAACGGCTCTTGGCCAAGTTCTCTACCAAAGGGAATGCCCAGGGAGCTTGAGGACCTTCCTTCCTCCCAGCCAAGCCAAAGCAGCTCTAGGAAAGGACAAAGAGGAGCAGCCACCAGAGCTGAGACTGAAGCCACCAACAAAGGAACTGCAGGGAAGCGTTTGGCTCTGGAAGAGCAGCTCCTCCCCAGGCTGCCCTGAGCTGAAGGCAAATCCTGGACAGGGACAGGACCAGGCTGGAACAAGAGCAGTGGCTCATGCAGGCCACTGAGTGGTGTCAGTCAAATATTGCTCCTCACCCAAACACAACCTGGAGACCTTTGGGATTCCTCAGCCAAGAGCTGGAGATCCAAGGCTGGGAGCAGAGTGCATAAAAGATCTCCAGCCCATGTCAGTGTAAACCCAGCTGGGAGCTTTGTACACTCCTGCAGTACAGAATCACTCAGGTTCTTTATAAAGGACAGCTTTAAGCCACTTCCCTGCCCAAGTTCTGACACTGTTACATACTTTGTTTAACTTTAAATAACTTTTATAGGACTTAAGAACTCATAAGAACTTTATAATTTGTCAGTGCCACGGGCATTCAGGTTTTGCCTTGTACAGCTGAATTTGCCTGTAGCTCCTACACAGTCATAAACAAAAACTGCTATAAATAAATCACATTTTAAATCCACACATAACTAAGTTGGATTTGCACTGAGCAGCTGTTGCAGACACACTGCAGTTAAGTCCTAATACCACAGGGGGTTTTATGCAAATACTTCTTTTCACCTCAGTGAAGATATTCTAAGTATGCAATCATTAATCTGCATTCACTAATTATGTCATTGCATTTTAAAGTTGATATTACTCAGCCTTTCCCCCCCAAAAAAAACACTTGAAGGCACCAGAATATGAACTATTGGCCTGTAAAATTTCACTTCTTAGATGAGCCATTGAGCTCCAAGTCATGTCAAAACCTCTATTTCTTCCCTGAAGATGATCCAGCACCTTTCCCTGCCACAAACCAATGACAAAGCAGATCCCAAACACAACATCCAGTCCCAGTCCCAGGCCCGCGGGAAGAGCCGGCCGAGCCCTGGCTGTGACTGGCCAAGGTACAAACCCTGAAAAGAGGGGGAGAGAACCCCCAAACTGACAGAATGCACAGAATCCCAGAGCCAGGGCACTGCTGGTGCCACTGGCAGAGCTGAGGTAACAGCAGAGTCGCTTCTGGTTTGTGTGACACAGACTTTCAATGGTACCCAACATCAGGAAATAAAACAAACCCCAAAACAACACCCGAACCCACACAACCAAGCAGCCCCCAACGGAAGAAGAGTTAAGACAAGCTCGTGAGAGAGGCATTCTCAGAGGGTCTGTACAGCTGAGCTCTGCTTCAGAAATTAACGTAAGGAATCGGTTTCTGGTTGTACTCTTGTTTAATGTAGAAATGAAGCATGACAAAAAAAAAAAAAAGACCTGTTGTGCTTTTTGGCATTTTCCACTGACCCCTGCAAACTGTACAGTAAGTTGTGTTCTCCAGAAACAGAAAATGGAACTGGACTGGAATACAAAACTCTTCACTGGTATAAACAAGGTATGGCCTCCGTTAGCAGAGAAAGAGCCCATGGGGGAGGAAAGGAGGAGTGGCTGCAGCAGAGTGGAGCGTGTGGAGCTGTGGCACTGCCAGGAATCTCTGCAGAAGCTCACTGGGTACAGACAAACCATCAATTCACTTCCTAGCTCTGGATCTATCACATGGATATCATTTGCACTGATCAGACACCTAAATGAGAGAGTTCTACTGTCAAAGTGAATGCAGGGGCAGAAATATTAAATTAAAGCCACTGGTCCAAAAATCGGTTTCTAGCAAGGCTGGTCCACTGTGGTGTCCTGGTCCTGCTCAGGGGGAGCACTGTGGTGGCACCGAGGACACTGTGGTTGCTGGTCTATGGGATCTGTACTGGTCCAGTTCAGGGCATCCACAACAGCACAGGTGGCACTCAACAAGCGAATGGTGCTCTCCAAAGTGGGTCTTTGCCACTTTTCTTGGTAAGGCAGCAGCCAAAGCCAGCACATCCTCCCTTTGCTGGCTATTTACCATGAACTTTGCTACAGTGATACAGCAGAAAGACCTTTCTCCTACAGCTCTCCTCAGAGTACAGCTTTTGTTCTCTCTGTGAATCAGCAGAAAGCTCTCGTTGAAACCTTCCATCCGTAATAAGAATGCAACTCTTTTGAACTCAAACAGTTTTATTTAATGTTTTCTTGCAGACTTTCTGCAAAGTAGCTTCTTTTGAAAGAAGAGAGAAAGAAGGGGTTGGTTTTTTTTTTTTTTTGGGAATACCAAGTTAAAAATGTGAGCCGAACTAAACATGCCATACACATGCTGAGAGGAATTTAACACACATTCATCCGTATGGGCACTCTTCAGTAGACTGGACCAGTGTTTCAACGCAAATTCCAGCCCCCAGAGAACTACATGGTTTAGATTTCACAGTATGACTTTTCCCCCTGTAACCTGGGGGAAAAAACCTTAACTGGTTAAATTGACCAAGTTCTTAGCTGCTCTGTCCATCGAGGTTCTGAGACATCAGAAAAGACTGGACCACTTCTTCCGTGGATTGGGGGCTGGTGCTGACGTCCTCCAGCGCATCCGTGACCGAGAACTGCCGGTCCCGCAACCGGTTCCAATTGGCCAAAATGTTGTGGTACTCAAACACCTTCTCGTAATTGCCAATGGAATTGTACAGTTTAATCAGGCCTCTGTAATCGTATTCAAGTCCACTGTATCCTTCACCAAAAAGCTTCTTTCCTAAAGAGGGAACCCAAGAGGAAAAATCAAATTGAGAGGTAAAATAGGCATGGGCTGCATCTGAGTTCTCAGGTTATTTTTACTGACAAAATTCACCTATATTCTCCACTTATGTTGTAGCCACAAAATTTTGTCCACAGACTAACAGCCAAGTCATTTTCTAAAACTTGAGATTTCCTGTAGTCACTTACCAATTGCTATGGATCTCAGATAAAGCTTTTCAGCATTTTCATACTGGTTCATGTCATAGTTGTAGAGGGAGGCGAGATGGCCCACAGAGAGGGCAACTTCATAATCCTCCTGCCCTAGGAGCTGCTCCTTGATCTGGATGGCCTTGATGTGCATTTCCTCTGCTTCCTGTCAGGGCCAGATTCACACAGGTCAGTCAGACCCCACTCACCACCCCAGAGAAAGAGGGGAAATAAAGTTTAAAGAAACTTAACTATGTAGCAGCTTAAACTGTAGCATTTTGTAACAGGCAAAAAGTAACAAAGACAAACACAAACCAAGTTCTCCAAATTCTTTAGTTAAGTGCATCAACAGATTGCAGCACCAAGCTCTGTCACCCTCTGAGGGCATCAGCCCTCTCCATAGATTATTTTTGCACAAGACCTTTGAGGTGAATGATAAAACACAAATTTTCCAAGCACAGAATCACCAACTGAACTTTGGAATTGTGGGCACTGAAACCCCTCATTTGTTGTGACAGATTTCAGCTGCCTTGCAGATTTTAGGTCAGGAGTAAAGCCTTACCTTGAACTTCCTCATGGACTGATACAGTCTGCCCAGGTTGCCGTAGTGTTTGGCTGTTTGCACGTTGAACTCCCCAAAGGCTTTTTTAGCCAGCTGGAGTGAGGAGAGGTGCAGGTCGTGAGCCTCCTGGAGCAGCCTCTGCTCTGTCTCCTTGTTGTGACAGTCGATGGCAATCTCCTCCAGGATAAGTGCTGGGGGAGGAGACACAACTGTCACTGTGCCCCCAGGCAGCTCAGAGCCAGGGACCCCAGACCCCTCAGACACAGCTCCCCAGGCTTTGTGTCTGTCACAAGCTGCTTTCACACTGCTCTCCCAAGCTCCCAACACATTTTTATATTCTGTAATTTCGTCCCCCCACTACAACTCTTCTGTTAAGTCTTAATTTTTTTTTTTTTTTGCATTTTACAAGTGTGTTGTTAACACCAAGACTACAAACACCTCCTTGAAAAAGACAACTCAAGCTACATTGTCTAGTAGGGGCCAGATGAACACATCCAAATAAACAAAATGAAGGGAACTACCTTTAACTCTCTTCGAAGAGGCCAAGAGAAGATGATCTTCTGGGAGAATGTGAGTGATAATGCCAATAGCACGTTCAGCATGGAATCTGAGAGAGTTTAGATAAAAAGCTCAGGATACATTTATGTACATCAGCAACTGACTGATGAAAATTAGAAATATTAATTCAACGGACATGCATTTAAATGATAATGAAAGTCTGTGTTATTTCAGAACATTTTTCTCCATGTAGAGCACTAACTGTGCTGCTGTGTGTTGTACTCACAGTGCATTGTCAAATTTCCCAGAGCTGTACTGGTGAACATATGAGGAATAAGCCAAGTCTTCATGAGCTGTAGCTACGTGGATGTTTTTACCTCCAAATACCGACTGCCGGATATCGAGCGCTGTCTGCGGGGGTTCCAAAAACACAATTTCATCAGCTAACACAGAAAAAAACCCCACCAATTAATCTCTACGATGAATCTACTGGCTCTGAAATTCTCTGCATATTTGAGACACTGATTATATAAATGACACAAGTCAGAGGAAGACAAAGAAAGCAAAACCCTATAGCTGGCGGTACTCAGGGCTTTTTAAAACATCCTCATTGCAGTAATTAAATCAACTAATCTCTATCTCCATGAATTAACTACAACATCTGAAAGATTAAAAATACCAAGAGAAACAAGTCCTGCTGCCTACCTGATAGATGGCAACAGATTGGCAGATATTGTCTACGTTGAGCAAGTAAAATCCGTAGTCTAGTAGCGTGTCAGAGTATTTGGGGTGCTTGGCTCCAAAATGCTCCCTGCACAAACACACTTTCATTACAAACTGAGGCAAGCTGAGTATAATTCTGGAAGATTTGTTTTGGAATGGCCCTTACCTGGCAAGGTACACAGCGTGCTTTATGAGCTGCTCAGCCTTCTTGAACTCCCGTTTCACCACGCAGGCCTGGCAGGGAAGGGAAGCCTGTGAGGAGCTGTGCACTCCCAGCCCAGCCCCTCCAGACAGTGCCACACTTGGTGGTGTTTCTAACTTCAAGTATCATTGTGGTTATTAAAGGACTTTTTGGTTATTCAAGAAAAGGAGCACAGCATTAATGAAGTGATTTTATCCTGCCTGACTGAAGGGATTGTGCTGTACCTAGTGCAGAGCAAAGAGGGATCAGAGCCCTTCTGAGGGGAGCTCACAGTTAACGTGGCACAAAGGTCACTCGTGCAGCTCTAACTCCATTCCAGAAAAAAGAAATACAAACAAACCCCCCCACCCATTCTCAGACAAACACAAACAACCCTCAGGGCTCCTGAGGAGAATTCTGAGGTATCAACCTCTCCTCAGCTATTTTTGGCAGCAATTTGGTACCCAAAGCAATGGGGAGATTTTAAATTCACCTTTGATGCTTGTCGTAGCACATCCACCACTACTTTTACAGGCAGCCCAACTGTGATCTCCTTCATGGCTTCTATGCACCATTTATAGGCCTGTGGGACAGAGAGGCACAACACAATGGAGCTGGAACTTCACAGCATTGTAACATTAAGAAAAAGTATTAGCTGTCTCTGAAAAACTGGTCATTTACACTCCAAAATTTAAAATATACTGTTTGTTTATATGTCATGGAATTGCCCAGTTATGTCTTAAAAGGCAAACAGACTTAAAATCCACTTTTAAAGTTCATAGTGAATATGTAAGTATTTTATATTAATCTAAGGTTTAAATTAATACAATACATTTACAGACAGAACAGGATATTTTATAATCTTTAAGCAATCCTCACAATTCCCATTGTGCAGGACAACACCCTGTCAGGGAACTTAGGGGCTAAAAGAAAACCAGTTTACAGAGTAGAGTTTTACAAAACAGGTGTAAAGACTGTTTGGCTGTTCACTTTTATTTGTTAAAACCAGCTTTTCTAATATTTCATTTACAGATGAACCAATACACATGGGCAAGGTAACACATGTATGAATGTTGGTCAGAGTGCTGTGAGGAGCTTGTAGACTAACACAGATCCATGGAAATAACAGCGGATAACTGAATTATTGCTGTGGCAGTGCCCCACAGGTCCCAAGGGGATCAGAACCAGGACTAAGCAGGCACATCCAGGAGGTGCCAATGCCAGGAGAGCCCCCAGCCCCCTCTCACCTCATCATAGTGGCTCTTGGCAAAGAGCAGGGCACAGAGCTCCCCGTAGAGCGCTGCCTTGTTGGCCTGCTGCCCGTGCTTGGCCAGCTTCTCCATGTAGGACTGGGCCAGTTTGAACGTCTCCTCTCCCAGGTGGTACTTGCAGTTCCCGTTCCGAACGTGCAGCAACCTGGGGGGATGCAGAGAGAGCTGCTCAGGGAGCTGCAGGAAGCTTCCCATGCAGCAGCACCAGGACCTTGTGGGGGCACTCACGGGGTGGAGCTCTGCCAGCCCAGCAGAACTGCCCTGCCCTGGGTCACTCACACACAGCTGGGCACAGGGCAGGGATTCTTCCTGCTGGAGATGTCACAGGATTTTACCTATTGATGCAGTTTTGTATTGAATCCCTCTGGTGTGGTGCCTTTGTGTGTTAATTTTCCATAAAATCCATTCTTCTACAATGCAATTCCTCTCCCCAAGCCCTGCCCTACACAGTATGACATCCCTTCCACCTCCTTCTCAAAAGGTGGAACCTCAAACAGCCATAGTAACAACAGAGCTCATTTTCCTGCACCCCCATGCTTTTCCCCCAAACCCTGAGCAGCTTCCATTTTTGTGCTTTGGGATCCAGAGGATGTCTTCACAAAAGATTTAGTCACATCCATCCCACACAAGATCCAGCATCACTTTACTGACCCAGTCCACAACAACTCAAACACCCCCTGCTCTTCTCTCTCCTACCCTGCTGCCTTCCCATCCATCTCAAGGATCAACACCCAAACACAGCCAGTAACACCCAGCACTGGTGAAACCCACTCCTGTTTCTCCAGAGAAGTCACAGTTCCAGCTCGTGGCACTGATTTTCAATAAAAGTAAAGAATTTGTTCATTAGTGCAGGCTGATGCTCACTGGCTTTAATGAGGTACATTTGGAATGGGTGTGTTATGATACTGCAAGCCCCAAGGGCAGGGCTGGATTCCCAGCCAGGGCAGCTGCTCCTGCTCCATGGCAAACACCTGCCAGTGAGCAGACGTGGAATTTTGGTGAATTAACCTCCACTGTCCCTGCTGGAAAGGTGTCATTAAACAGTGAGTAACAGAGACTGAAAACACCAGGCAAGGCTCAAGAAATCAGGACAAGCACAGGCAGAGAACTGCAAAGAGGGAAGGGAAGCAGAATGTGAGACTCAAACTCTGACTATGTGTGTTAATGTACAGGAACAGCACTTGAGTCCTGATATGATACATTAGGATAAAACTTCCAATCAATTGTTAAAGGGGAAGGAGTGAACAGTGAAGATTTTGCTCCATTTTTTTTCTTCTCTAAATCTGTCTCCACCTGCTCCAAGTAGAAATTTAAGCTACTGCAGCCATGCCTTCTGGAATACAGCTCAGCTCACCCTAAAAAGTCAGCCTGTCCAACACTGTCCCTCTGCTTCACACCCAAATGCATCACCAAACTCCAACAGTAACAAGAAAGGAAACAAAGTTCCCATTTTCCTAAGCAGGGTGTGAAGGCCAGCACATGACAGATGTGTATTTGCTGCACAAAGAGAACATCAAAAGAAAAGCCCTTCAAAACCCTGCAAAAGCTACACAAACTCCAGCTCTCCAGTGGGAAACAGCACCGTGGCTCAACAACAGACAGCAAAAAGCAACACCCACATTTTTCCTTAAATAAAGCCTCAGAACCAAACACGATGTACGAGTGCATTGTGTGCCTGGTCACAGGAACATTCCAGCAACGAGAGACAGGAATTATAAAGAAATGAGAGAAGAATTAAGTAAACACTTTCCCTAAAGAGAAAAAACCATTTTGCCAACACCATTCAGTTGGGAGCTGCTCTGCAACATCAAAACCACGGAGCCCAAATCCCATGTAATGGAATAAGCCAGTGGGGATAGCACTGCAATTTAGATAAGCTCCTGGGAAAGATCATATCCAGTGTCTGGATGCTTCAGTGATAGTGTCTAGAAACAAAGAAATCTCCCCAAAAACCAAGCTAAACCTAAGCCAATCCTCTAGGATAAGCAGAGTTTATGTGATCCAGTTCTGAGTAACAAAAAATCCTTTATTAATCCAAAGGAATCTTAGGAGATAAAGGCAAGAGGAAGAGAAAAGGCCTCAGGATGTTTATGCTAATGGCTCTGAACCTCCTTTGATGTCTGCAATAACAGCTTTTGGGGACTAACCTCCCCCAACAAACTCAGCCTCTCAGAGCCAACACAGCAGCTTAGGAAGTCTAAAACCACCAGAAGAAAACAACCCAAGGATCAGCCAAATGTGCAACAATGAAGTGGGAGAACCACGTATTTGTCCCTTATTGTTAACACAGAGTAAGGAGAGAAGGCAAACCAAAGGGAGCACCACACATGCAGGAAAGCAGGGTACAAGCTCAGAGAAACTTCACACCTTCCCAGCTTCTCCACAGAATTTACTGCTGCCAGGACAAGGAAACACCAAGCTGTGCTTAAATAACACAAAACTTCACACGTTTTTAAACTGTGTTCTATTAATAATGCAATGGATTAATTCAACTCCCAGAGATTTGACTTGTCAGCCTTAGAGCATGAGCTAGCACTTTAAAAAAGAGTGGGACTTTCAAAAGCTGGATTTGAATTCTGTTTCCTTAAAACTCCTAACTCCAGTGCAAGAACCTCCTGCAGTGGGGATCAGGTGGTAACAACACAAAGTTTATTCTCAAGCTGAAAGGCAGTAAACTGAATACAATCACTGACCTCTGCCACAAAAACGTGTTTAGATTTGATAGATTTAGCTCTTCTCAGTGTTTGACATTCATTCTTTCAGGTTGACACAACTCCAGACCAACGATGCTGAGTGTTTGGGAGGTGCCAGAACATTCCCCATTCATTCCCCCTGCTGCCCAGAGGGGTGATGTCCCCCACGGGCCAGCAGAGCTCCTCAGGGAACAATGGATGTCTCTACCACACAGAGCCAACACCCCAGGTCAGAAGGGTTCATTCTAACACAGGAGGCTTTCTTCCAGCACTGAATGAAAACCTCCTTTCCACAACTATTGTCCAGCAAACACAGTTCCCTTTTTTCCCTCCCTTTCTTTCCCTTCTTTTCACTTCTATTTGGAGAAGGTGGCTGAGCTATTTTTTAGCAACTTCTCCAGCTTGCCAAAGAGCCTGATACAACGAGGAAACTTTTTTTAGATTAATTAGGAGGCAAAGGACCAAGCAGTAACTGTGGCTCTATATCCATTCCTCCCCAGTTCTAGGGAAGCTGGATACGTGTGCCCAAGCTCCTGGCATCATTTCTGGAATGGCAGCCAGCAGAACCAGGCAGAGCAGCGTTGCCATGGCCCTGGGGCTGGCACAGGACATCAGCAGCTCTTGGCAAAGCCTCTTTACTCTTCGTGTTTGCCCAACCATAAACAAGATGCAGGGCTTTTTTTGGAGCAGCTTTCCAAACAAGTTTTGCTCTATATTCAGATAAATACAGCACATGCTTTGTTCTTTTTTAGAGCAGCTAAAAAAATAAAAAATCCTGCTTTAACTCTGCCCAGCAGCCTCCAGGTGCCCATGGGCACACCTGGAGTGTGCAAAAACAGGTTGGCCATGGTGAGAGCAACAAAACCCAGCCAGCTCCTGCCTGCAGCTCATCACACCTTGACACACAGGGGGAAGAGCACCACAGGTCTCTGTCAATGGAATGTGAACCTCTGCAGGCTCTGAAGAACAAGGCAGTTTCAAAAGTCTAACAGCAAAAAAAAAACTTTTCCAAATGTTTTCAGTTGTGGCTGGAGATGCCCACAGGAATAGGACATCCAGCTCTTTACCCAGGCCCAGAGCTGAGCACTCAGCATGGAGCAAGAGAACTCGCTGGATCTGCAATCAGGAAAGGTAAGTTTGGCTTTTATTTCTGCTCAACTGTATCTACATTGTTTGCCTTTGGATTTGGCAAATACTCCTTGTAGTAAATAGAACTTCAGCAAAGTCCAACACAGAACATTCCTTCACATGCAAAAATCCTTGGGAAAACAAGAACTGCTGGACCACTCTTATTATCCAGCAGTGTTCCATGAGAGATTACACAGGACAGCAAAACATTGGGTTTTTTAATCCATTGTACTGTGCTGCCAACTTAGAAGCTGAAAATCCAGGGATTAGTGTAAAACAAGCACCTCCTGATCTTCAGCTCTAGCCAGGAAAGCATTTTGGTGCAGCAGAACACTAAAGGAGCATCTGGTGCTGGATGGCTCCAAGGTTTCCTGGGAATTCAGGGTGAGCTCACCTCACACAGCACTCCACGGCACGGAACCAGTGAAGGATTTCATCGTGGAGGGTGCACAGCTGAAGGCAGGAAAGGAAAACCTTCTCAGCATCACTGTACCAGCCTGCATCTGACAGGAACCCCCCTGGAAAAATCAGCAACAAACAAATTTGAAGAGCAAAACATTTTCAAGAGAAAAAGAGTTTGCTCAGGTCTTGCAAAATGATCACTTATTTCATAGACCTGCTTCTACAGACAGAAATCCTGTCAAGGTCAAACCCACCTGACCTGGAAAGGATGAAATCTAAGAGGAGAGTTCTCCTACAGCTTTGGTTTAGGATGGTTTTTTGGTATTAAAAATACTAAAATCATGCAAATTCCTCACCACATCTGTAAACCAATTTTAAAATGAAAGTGTTTGAACTAAAAAAATCTATATATTCTTAGACATTAAAATCCAATACATTTCTTCTAAGACACCAAGTAGCTTTTGAACAATTCCATTCCAAAACACACAGTTCTTTAAAAGGCCTATCTTTAACAGGAAAAAAAATGAATGTTAGATAAACTGAAGCTTGCAAGAGAGAAAGTAGAGCCCATGAGCAGCAGTTACCTAAAACAAACCCAATCTGGATTGCTTTTTCTTTCACAGCAGCATCTGACTCTGCAATGTAGGAGCACCGTCTGCTGAAGGAATAGGCCAGGACAGAAGCAACCTTGACTCCATGGTCCATCAGAGCCTGGAAACAGTGATGGAGCAGATGTCTGCAACAAAGGGAAGCAGAATTTGGTCACACAGGAAGGTTTGAAAGCAGTCACTTTGCTCTCATGAATTCAAAGGACAGAAACCAAGCCCAAGCCTCCCTCAAACCCAAAGCAGATGAGTGCAAGCCCCACTGGGAGGCTGCAGCTGATGGATCCCAGGTGCTGGGGGATCCAACACAAAGCCAGGGCACACGAAGTTCTTTGCAGGGACACCCAAACACAATCTGCCCACACAGGATTAAACTGGGAAACAACAGTTTCCAGCTCAAACTCATCAGGGAGAGGCCTCCAATCCCCCCTTCCCCCAGCACTCGCAGACAAAGGAGCAGTGATGGCTCCATTAACATCACACGCGCTATGGGCGGCACCGCTGTCTGAAGAGTCAAAGCTCATCCCGGTTACAGAGAACCTGATCTAAAACAGTCAAGTTCTGTAACACCACAAATTGGAATATTTAATGACAGGAAAACTCTTCAAACTGGGGCAATCCCATTGGCTTCCCTCAGGACTTGCTAAATCAGCAGGAAATGGGTGCTGTGACTGCCACTCTCAGGGACTCTGGGCACCGACCTCTCGTGTTGAGCAACTGGGGGGGCTTTGCATCTTTTTTTTTCTTGTTTGTGCCTTTTTTAAACCTCTCTTCTTGGATGGAGAGCTTAAGAGCTGAAATGAGAATTATTGATCTGTTAAGATACTCACCTTTTATCTAAAGCTCGTAGCACCTTTGCAAAAACTTCTAGTTCACAAAATTCACTACCCAGCTGGCACAAGCGGCCCTGTTGGTAAAGCTGAAAAAAAACACCCAGGTAAATTCATCTTAAAATTTAACATTTAGTGTTTCTGGGAAATTCAGCTTACTGACAAACATATCTTATGATGAAATCTAGACTTTGAGGTATTGAAATACAGCAGGCTAAAAAGTAAGTTCCTGTATCAGAAGATTTCACCTCAGGAACACAATTTCAATGTTAAAAACTGAGCTATGAGAGGTCCACAGGGGGTTTCAAGGGTTTTTTTTTTAATCTGTGGATTTATTTCCAGGTCTTTGTGTCCTCCTGCAACACCAAAACACTGCCAACATGTAAGCTACAAACCCAAGACAAAACCAAGAAATGACAGAAGTCAGCAAAAAATACAATTGACAGCTTTGATACCAAATGCTTTCAAATCATGTTTAAATGACACATAACCTAGGACAGAGCAATGCAAATATATCAGATTTAAATAAACCCAAACCCACAAGTTCTGCCAGGGCTGATTCACCAATTCCCAGCACTGCAGACAGGCACAAGCCCTGTCCCCACTGACACCTGAGCTCACCCAGGTGATTCCCCCACCAGCAAATGGGAAAATTGAGGTCTGCTCATGCATTTATTAAAAGCACTGGCTTGTCTTATACCCACAGTGATTTGTGCCTGCAGATAAGCAAATTTATCAGCTGAGTTATTCATAACAAACCACTGACAGCTGTCCTTGCAGTGCATGGTTAGGTTCTGCCACATCAGGCTATAAATGCTATGGATTTACATAGGTACAAAGGGTCTGTGCACATAAATGTCAGAAAAATCCATTGTGAACTATTAATTCCCATTATCTTGGAGGCCCTGACCCACAGATGAGCACAAGAGGGAACATGGCCTAAGGAAGCACCACTTCACACCTGCCATAATCAGTGCTTAAATGAAAACATTAATATTCCTCCCAGTTTTAATAATGCCTTAAAATGCTTCCAGGGATAAGCATCTGGTGCCTGGTTCACCTTTTTCTCCACAAACACTGGGAGCTGAGGAATTAATATTCCAAACACAGCACGTGAGAACATCTCCAGTCTCAAATTTAGTTCTAGTCAACTCTTCTTATAAGAGCACACGACACTGGCTCTAGAGCACAGCAAATTTGTTATTTTAACAACATGACCTACAAAAAAAACACTTCAAAAATACTTTGACCTAATAATGTCAATTGCCAGAAATGAATGTTTTCCTTTTCGTTATCTATTTTGCTGGGGCAACATCAAAAAAAAAGGAAATATTTTAAAAAGCAGAGCAAGTTTGCATGCAAAGTTACTGCTCAGATAAAGCAGCATGTCCCTGCACTTCAAAGAGATCAGAGCTCCTGCTGGAGCTGGCTTCTCTCTGCCACTGAAGGAACAGCCAGTCTGCTGTATTTAAAAGCTACAGTCATGGTTAAAATGTTCTCATTTCTTCAGCACAGCTGTCTCACAGTCAATGTCCTATAAAACCTGAAATATATTTTCTGCAGTAAAAAAAAAGGGCTGCTTAAATGGCCTGGTATTCCATGCCCAAAGTGAAGGTGGGCATCCCATCAATAATTGATGAGATCATTTCTGGAGGAAATTTAGACACATCCCCAAGCTGTTGTAGCAGGATTTAAGGCAGCCAAAAATACCAGCACATTTCACAATTCTCAAGTACAGTATCACTCCCTCCTATCACCTTGCAGCACTCACCAAAAATCCCAGAGACTCCTGGTTTATCAAAAATTAACCATAGGAAGGCTTTTAAAAATTTATATATTTATGAGGTTACATAAACACATCTTGTATGGAGAGAATCCCTCTTACATGAGATTCTGAAAGTGCCAAGGAGTAAATGGCCTGGCGGGGTGGGAGGGAGGGGGAAGGTCCCACAGGACCCTCAGTTTTGGAACATCAATAATTTCAGGCACATGTCAAGTTTGGCTCAGGTCCCAATGTCCAAGCTGCAATTTCTCTAACTTGAAATACAACATTTTTAGGACTTTTACTATCCCTGTAACCCATTCCTTCGACACACTGGCAAATGTTTAGAGGAATTAACTCAGCTGGAAGCCTCTTGGAATTGTTGTGGCTGTTACAGCAATATTTTCAAATGAATTTTGACATGGAAATAGTGAGTACACGTCAAACTGTGAAGTAATTCCAGGAGATCCAGTACCACTCATTGAGAAGCAGTTGGGAGGACTGAAGAAATGATTCTCTTGTCCAAGCTCCAGAGAGACAGAATTCCTGACCACAGCCTTGCTACATAACACGAAAACAAAACAAAACAGTGATTCAAGGAAAACATGCCCTGACATGAACATGGAGTTTTGGATTTCTAGAACTCTTCTGTCCTGAAGAGAGAAATGTCTTTGAGACACCAGCTTAACCTATTTGGAACCCAGCAGGGATTTATTTTTCTTTAACTATGGAAAAATGACTCAAAGGCTGCAAGATGACTCCCAACTCCATCAGCTCACACTGACACATGAGTTCTGGCACTGAGGACAGCTATAAATTAAATATTCAGGTGGATTATTACACACATGCCCAATCCAGCTGTTGTGCACAGCTGTGAGAAACCCACCACAACCCTTCTTAGGGTCTAAGGCTGAATGTTGATCTGCATGTCCAGGAGGGTGTGTTACAAAAGCTGCACATTATGGTGTCCCCAATTAAACATTTTAATGACATCAACTTGTAACTTTATTATTATACCTTAATTCTATTAAAAGTTCTTGTCTTTCTCTCCCTGGGTAGATTAAAAAAAATCCAACCAAACTTTCTCTAAACATAATAATTTTAAAAAATAGGTTTTTTTTAAGCAGATGGGGGTTAATTCCAGCCAGCTGTACAAGGATCCTGTAGAAGAGGAACTGAAGAAGACGCAATTTCAAAAATATGCTCCTGTTGCTCCAGTTTGGAAGAGGATTGAAAAACATGGATATTTCAGTGAGAACTACAGAGGAAATCCAAGAAGCTCCCCAGCATGTTTTGTAATGCCTAATAATGAACAATGGAGTACCAGCCCAGCCAGGGGAAGGACTTAGCAAACAGCAGAATTTGGGGAAGAAAGTTGGGCTGAACCCACCATCTTCCTTCCCCACTCAACAAGGAAGGAAAAAGTTTCCCTGAGTCAACAGTTCACTGAACCAATCTGTTGGCAAATTACTCATTACAGAAAAAAATCAGTTTGAAATTTAGGTACATTCCATGCTTTTAAATCAATTTCAAAATCATCTGCAAACCCTCTGGACAAGCACTGCTCCCACTGGATATTATTTAAGGCATTTAAAAAAAAGGAAAATTTCTGCTCTCCTTGGAAAGCACAATGTCAGCTACCAGGCTGATCTGTACAAACCTCGATTAAATAAATAACCAAGGAAAAAAACAATGTTGTTGAACAAGCCTGACTTCAGAGACAACTTTTAGAGCCTAAATGTTCCCACCTGCTCTGCTCTCTGGGTTAAAGCAGCACAGTTTGTGTTTCAGAGTCCAGCACAAGGGATACACAAAGTCTGAGCCTCACAGTCACACACATGTGAGATTCTCCTCAGGAACTGGGGAAACCCAGCCTGCTTTGAAGCCCAATCAGCCCAGAGGAAATGAAGTGGAAATAGGAATTATTGTTCAGCAAAAGCTCAACACCTCTGTTTGTGATGTGACCTCATTAGCTCAATTATGATCAGTTCTGGTGTCTCAGACTCAGCAAGGATACTGAAAAGGTAGGGAAGTTGGAGGATATCAGGATGAAGAAACAGGCCCCATGGTTAGAGGTAAAAAAAAAAAAAAGGCAATCTGAGTTGTACAAGTCAGAAGAAAAGAAGCTTCAAACCAGCAAAGACATAACAATGAAAGACAGTTCAGTTCACGTCTAAATTTAGACTCCAGAAATAAGGCATGTGTTAATAATAATAACTGGCAAAAACTCATGAGGTAATGATTCTCCTTCACTGTGAGGCTTTAATTTGAAGAGGTGCTGGAAGGATCTGATTGAACTCCAGCAGCATTCAGTGCAGTCCTGCTGCACACTCTGCTCCTGCCAGGTGACACAGAGGTTGTACAAGGGTGTGAAACCATCACTGCTCCCACCCCCCCACATATTTCATTTCTAACCCCAAACACATTGGATTTCTAACCCCAAGCACAGCAGCACCAGGGGGTTCAGGCTCTGGGAGCTCCCCCTGGGGTCACAGCAGAGGCCCCTCAGAAGGCTCTGGGATGCTCTGCCTCCCTCACTCTGTGTTGGTGACCTTGGCTGTACTTCCCTGGGCAGGGAAGCTCAGAACTGAAGCAGCAGCACAGCCACACTTCATTTCAGGGGGAGTTCATCCTTCTCACTCTCATCAAATACCCTGGAGACTGAAGCCTTGGGACAGGCTCGTTTTATTCTAATGGACAGAAATGATGCTTATAATGATTCTCCATCAATAAACTCAACCTCTGCTGCAATGCAGAGAACGGACGTTCTGCTGCTTGTCAACAGTCAGCAAATTCCTGTTTGTTCATTTCTTTGGTTCAAAGAATACCTAAAAGTGACAGAAAACAAATTAATGTCATCTCCAACTGCTCCTGTGGTCAATGATCTCACCAGAAAACATTCCAAGAACAAATTATTTTCAAGAAAAATCAACTGGAAGAAAAGAGAAACACACAATCCAGAAAAGACATTCCAAAAGGAAAATAAACAGGGGATGAAACTCCTCGTTAACCAATACAAGTCCAAAATGAGGCTGCCCCTGTGTAACTGCAACAAACACCTGGGACAGAGAACACTAAAGCTGTAAAGCACCTTGAGAACCAAAGTCATGAGATAATTATGCAAAATAGAGTATAAAGCAGAGGCACAGGGGGAAATCTATGTAAGGCACTGACCAGAGAGTTCAAAATCTGACTTCTGCCAACATAAACTTGATTCTTTACAGGAACACCCTCCCTCAAAACATTATCCTCACCCCAACAAACTACAGAATATACTAAGTTGATTCTTTCAGGGTTTTTTTGGGGGGGAGGGTTGATTGGGTTGTTTTGTTTCGGGTTTTTGTTGTTTTGGACTTGCAGTTGATTCCAGCTGTCACTACTTTTTAATATACAACTTTGGCCTTTTGCTCATGTGCTGAATCTCACTTAAATGAGATCCAGCATATTTCTTTCTTTGGCTTCTAAAAGCTACACACCCTCTCTCTCATCCTCCCTCCCCCAAAAAAACAAGCAAGAGAACCTGACTAGTTTAGCTAGGAAAAAACCCAACCAGGATATACACAAACCTGGCAAACACCCAAAGGAAACAAAGTATGATATGTGTGCCCATTTTTATTTTTTCCCCCCCAGAGGCAGGTGTTACTTGTAACAATACTAGTTATTAAGCTCCTCAAAATACAGCTGTGATTAGCAAGACATTTAAATATTTTTTAGCTCAAATGTAGGCTTGGAAATTTCCAGGATATCCTCACAAGCATCCTGCTCTGCCTCTTTTTTTTTTCTAATGGTTCCAAGGAGAAGTCAAACAGTGCTTGAAAAAAGAGCTATGCAGTGATACCCTGCTGAAGCAGAGCAGGTTTGTTGTTTTACCACAATCATGATTATTTGATAGTGCCTTGTTTTGAGTTTTAGTCACTGTTTGAGAATGCTCCAGAAAGATAAATATGCTCAGTATGAGGAACCTGGCTGTTCCTATCACCTTGCAGCAGAACCCACTCCTTATCAAAGCCCAAAGAACATCCTGCAGCTGTCCCAGATCCATTCCCCACTCAGGTTTACAAGGCATGACCCAAAAGTTAACAATTCTGGAAGATGTAGAGGTAAAACAAATTAGATTTGTTAAGGAGTGGGAAATAAAGGCAGTAAAAGTTATGACAATAGAGCCAAATACTGGATTAGAGAATAGCCTGCGGGGCAAAACCAAGACACTGCTGGCATTTTCTTGTCTTTTAAATAGCAGCACATGGACTGTCCCTGCTGCTGTATCTCACCTACAGCTTCTGAATCAACTTGGACACACTGGTAAACCTGGGCAAGTCTGGCAAAAGTTAAGTTTGAGTGTTCAATGAATATCATAAAAACATTTTTGTAAGGCCACAGACAATTAACATCCACTGATCAAAACAAAATATGAATAGTACCACCTTTTTTTTTTTGCAAAAACCAGTGGCAGTTTCTTACGTACCACAAACCATGATTAATACCTAGATAAAAAACTATTGCTTACAAGTTCTACATGAAAAATTTGAAACATTTTTTATTCCTTTTAGTCATCACAGAATGAAAGCAATACAAGATACTAACAAATAACTGACACCCTCCAATGCAGCAGCAACAAACACTATGTAGTCAAACAAATATTTAGAGGTCTTCCAGTCTGTCTTACTCCAAAGACTGTTAATGAGTTTGGAAATTCTACTGCTGCTTTAAAGAACCCGATGATCAGGACATATGGAATATGGCTCTCCATGATGAACTGGTAATTAATATCCACCTGATATTCAAAATAACTACCCAGAGCCAAAACAGCAAGACAAGCACCACACACACTGTGAGAGAGATGCTGACCCCAGCCTAACCTAACTCAGCGACCCCTGAGTGATACTTTTGAAGGCTTTGATGCTGTTGTCATCCAAACAGAGATCAAGAAGCAGTTACCAGGTGTTCCATAGGTGCACAGAGAAATGCAAACACAGCTTCAGATCTGTGATCTGGGCTGGGCTTTGAGGCACTTGCTGCAGGCAGACACCACTCAGTGAGGGTTGAGAATTCCTTTAGCTCCCCATCCAGGGTTTAGGGACATTTAATGGATAAGTTAATTTGAAAGTGACTTAAAGAAGACAGTCATAGAATCACAGGATGGCTTGGGAGGGAAGAGACCTTGAAGTAGTTCCAACCCCTGTCAAGGGCAGGGATGACATTCTCTAGACCAGGTTATTCCAGGCCCCATCCAAGTTGGTTTTCCTACACAGAAATGATGACACTGAGGACACTGAGCCTTTGGCACCTGTGGAACACTCACTGCAGGTATGGCCCCATTTGGTTTATTCTGTATGAGGGCATCCCATAGATGTGGGTTGGTAAGAGAAACATCAGCACACCTCACACAGTTCAAAAACTCCTGTTGTGCAACAGAAGTTACAGAAAACACAAGAGGGAATGGCTTCAAACTGACAGAGAACAGGTTTAGATTAGAGATTAGAAAAAGATATCTTAGCTTGGTGAAGCCCTGGCATGGATTGCCCAGGGCAGCTGTGGCTGCCCCTGAATCCCTGGAAGTGTCCAAGGCCAGGCTGGACAGGGCTTGGAGCAACCTGAGATAGTGGAAGGTGTCCCTGCCATGGCAGGGGTAGAATGAGATGTGATTTAAGGTTCTTTCCAACCCAACCCAGTCTGTGATTCTATGCAATCACTGTCATTAACAACAGCAGAAGAAATATATTAGAGTCTCCTCAAAAATCAGATGTGCTGCTGGATCATCTTCATCATGGAACAACTTCACGTGAACCTGATTCAAAGCAACCATTCAAGTGCTAATAAAAGCATAAAAAGTCAATGATCTATTAAGCTCACCTACAGAGCAGTTTTTAAACAGCTGGGAATAACACATCCTTGGCTATGTCTATCATCAGAAGGAGGTTTTGTTTTGTGCTTTTAAAAGCCACAGAGCACCATCCCCTCACCTGAATGAACATGAGGAGAGGTAATGCCAAGGAAGTTTATTTGTCAATGGTCATCTCTATTAACAGCTGAAAGCAACCCCTGAAATACTCTTCTACATTGTGATTTTCATATCTTTAGTCTTTAGCTGATGTGTCAATCACACCGTTATCTGTGAGCATGCTCATATGTCATAAAAATAGGTTTCCATCCTTCTCAGCACCTAAGGCAGACATGAAATAACCAGGACACAGAAAATGTAGGTGTCTGTTTCGATGCTAGAGAAGCAATTTATGTGTCTCCAGCAAATACTACTAGTTCTCATGTATATGGTAAGTCATTACCCCTGGTTCATAAAGATTAGTCTAAAGGATGACTTCATTTAAAAACTCTGGTATTTTTAGAAATTGACTGGTAGAGGAAAGAAGGGTTATCCCTCATCTTAGGTTTTTACAGATATTGTTTTGCCCCTGGTGAATGCTCATTTCCAGCTGTTCCTGCACATGAATGAAATGCCTGTTTAGTGGACAATAAGAAATTAATGGACCATTCCCCCGTGCACCTTTTACACCAAACCTGTATATTCCAGGGGCAGCTGAACGAGACATAGCCCTTTCACTAAGGAAAGATTTAATGCTAATAAACTACAGCATTAAACAACTGCCCGTTCTTTCCATCTGGTTCCTACCAGATCATTAATACTAGACCACCGCAAACTGCTGCCTCAAACACTGACATCACCGTCTCCGATACATTATTTTTAAATAAAGGGGAAAAGGAAAAAACATATTCCAGCACAACCAGCTTGGCCTCATCCTGCCCGCACCGCTCCCCAATGGCGAGAGGCACCTTCCCCTCCCCGCGACCCCCAAG